>LPNX010400869.1:194595-283289 GCA_001517045.1 Pseudotsuga menziesii
CAATGGCCTTAGCTGAACCTTTCTTAATAGAATAATCGTTTTTGTTTAAAAAAAACAAAACATATGGGCATTGTAATGATGAGAGCAAGCACCGAATATTGTTGAGAGGGCTTATAACCTTCTCATTGAGAAACACCAAGTTTGTAGAGCCATAGTTGTAGATATTGCTAGTCGCACCTCTAGAACTCTACATTTTTTGTTGATGGATACATATTACACAATGAATCATGAAAATAAAAAACCTTGTATCAAGTAATGATTATCTTCCAATGTTATCAACAATGGTGGGCAAAAAAATACAATAACTCAATAATTGGTTATAAACCTAAAGCTACCATCAACATCTTACTTGAGGTTGTATCATCTTGGTTCGGTCAAGGATTATGGACAACCTACCTTCATTATTTAGAATTGTTCCATTACCATTGTTATTAGACCTTTCTTTAACACAATGGAGTGTGAAGTCACTCATGTCCACTATTATGATTTGACCTTCGCTAGGCCATTCCATTTCATATGATTTTGGATTTCCTTTGACTATAATTTATAATCACGAATCTAATTTATTGGCCACTTTTGGAAATATTTGTGGAAGTTTTTATGAACCTTTTAGGTAGTTAGATATGCTTTTCTACATCATTTCACCTCAAGTGGATGATCAAACCAAGGTAATTAATTGTACCTAGGTTCATTCTCTTCACACCTATCATCAATAGAAAGTAGGGAGATAAATACCTTTATCTATTGTAACATAGCCACAACGTGCCTTGCACCCACACCTCTATTTGGCACTTCCCATTTGATGCTTGTTTTACTTTTAAACCTCTTTTCCCATACAAGACTCCTATTGCTCTTCCAAATCCATCCTTGTCTTCAAATTGAACCTCCCACCTCAACTTGGCATCCACGATGTGGTGAATTTCAACACGTTGAAGTTATATGATCCACCTCACTTAGAGGAATATGTTCATGTCACATATCTAGAGGCTATGATTTCAATTTCTTATCCTCCCCTTCTCAAAGATACTCTTATTGATTTTTGCATCATGCCACTATTAGGATTTCTAATCCTCCCTTGACCAAACTGTCTATTAGATTATTTTAGCCTAACTTAGGAATTTTATTTAATTATTTGGGTCCACTAGTACCATTGGGTCCACTTGGCATAATGGGGCCACATATACTAGTTACAAGAGTGTGGGGAACACTAATAGAGGCTAAATACCACTGATTGCACTTGCATGCATCAGTTTAGGTGCCTCCTAGACTAATCCCCGCATTTTAGGAGCCACTAGGAGTCTCAACACCAACCTCCTTCAGTCAGTTGGAGTTGGAACTAGTTAAACTTAGTTATTTTCCAATTACTTTTAGTTAGATCACAATCAGTTCAGTTAGTGCCAGTTATGCATGGTTGCATGTGGATAAGGCACCTTTTCTCACCTACCACTTCAGTTAGACTGAGTTAATTGATTATTACTAATTGCATTACTTGATTAGACATTTGGAGTTAACCGTTTGGACTCCGATAGTGATTGAGACATCCTTAGTTAACTAGTTAGTCAGATACAATCACATCCAGTTGGGATATTTGAATTCATTACTCATGATTCAAATTTTTATCCTATGTAACACTATTGTAACACTGGATTCTTTAATGAACATGATATTGTAATTATCTGAGCTATACTCATTCGTTTCCCGTGTGGTTTGATTTGTTCAGTGTGTATCTTCATTCCTCTTTTACTACATCAATAATATTTGACTCATTGCTTGATGATCTAAATGGCACATCAATTCTAACATGGTATCAGAGCCATTTCAAGCAAGCTTCATGTCTGTCTGCTCTCCATTAAACACCAGAAGCAGTTGGGTTTCCACATAAGTCCCGCAAAGGGTACCTTGCTTCCTCTGAATTTATTCAGAGTGGCGGTGCGGGCATGATAGACCCTAAGAAAATGTTCATGTCAAGAGGGAAGGCATGATTTCAACACAATTTGATTTTTTTAGTGTTTTGCAGTGAAATTCTACATGTGCTACGTAGCTTGTGTGAAGATATTGTCTTTTCTAGCCGAAGAATTATGGATTCTCAATCTACTACAGCTCAGATCATAACACCCTTCAATTATATTGATTGGAGGATTTATATGCAGCTCGCCTTGCACAAGCATGGCTACCTCAGGATAATACTTGGTAGGGAGGTAGAGCCCCATCATTCAGTTGAAAGAAACAAGTTTTTGAACCGCTTAGATGAAGCTTTTGGTTATCTATGTACTCACATATCCAGAGATCTCCTCTTCCACCTTGAAGGTTTGAGGACTACCAGAGAAGCCTGAGAGAAGCTTGAAGAATTGTTTGGAAAGCAAGATAAGCTTCAGGGACACATTATGGAGAATGAGTTGGTAGCATTGCATCCCAACAGTTTTGAGACGGTGCAACAATTACAAAATTCAAGTTTCTTGCACTTCAATGCAGACATTGCAGAATAGAAAGAAAGGATGAGAAACATGTGATCTCCATGCTCAGCAAACTAGGCCCTGGGTATTTTGTATTTGTCTCAATCTTCCATTCTGGGAGAACTTCCATTCCTATTTAGAAGATGCCCTCACTTGATTCCTTTGCAGATTCCTTAATATAAAGCAAGAGGAGTTGATCCAGATGGGAGTCATCAAGACCTCCAAAGATCAAGCTCTCCTAGTGACAGACTTTAACAAAGCGCAAGATAAAGGGAATTCTAAGGGGAAGGAGCATAAAAAAACTGATTCGAAGCCTAAAGAGAATCAAAAGACTTCTGAAGGAGCCTCCAGCTCTAAGAAAAAGAAGATGTGTCCCTGCTGTATGAGGGGTTTTCACCTTGAAGACTCTTGTATGAAGAAGCAAGTTGACCAGTTGACTACTCTCCTCAAGCAGAATAACATTGCTTTTCCTTGAAAGAGAAAAGAAGCCTGATGAGGAACCATAGCCATAAGATGATGAAAGGTTCCATGCCTTGAAGGATATCCTTGTTCAGTCAACAACATATATAATTGATTATGGAGCATCCAATCACATGGTTGGCTACAAAGAATCCTTCTCCATCCCCACACTATCAAAAGGGCCTAACATTCACATGGGAGACGATTCCCAAATTCCAACAGAAGGAAGGGTCTCAGTCAGAGCGAAGCATGGTGAGTTCAAGAATGTTCTTTATGTGCCCTCCCTTGCAGCTAACCTGTTGTATGTTTATCAGATGACTCATACAGGCTCTCCCAAGAGAGTTACATTCGATTCAGATATAGATAAAGGAGGAGAGTAAATCAAAAGAGAGTTTCAGTATTTCTGTGAATCATAAGGGATTCGAATGGAACACTCAGTTCCATGCACACCACAACAAAATGGTGTAGCTGAGAGGAAGAGCATATCACTAAAGGAGATGGAAAAATGCCTTCTTCATGGTAAGAGCATTCCTCCTCTTTGGGTAGAAGCTATAAATTGAGCTTCATATTTGCCTAATAGAGTGCCTCATAAATCAATGGTTGGGGCCACTCCATTCAAAGCAATGCATGGGTATAATCCCAATGTCTCTCATTTGAGAGTTTTTGGTTACAAAGCTTGGGACACAATACCACTTGACAATAGGAAGGCCTTCCAAGCCCAAAGTAGCGAATGCATTTTGCTGGGATATGCAGAAGATGGAAAAGCATACAAGTTGATGGAGGTTGCAACTAGGAAATGCTTCATTGAGCGAAGTGTTCAGTTTAAAGAAGGTCTATTGTATGATGCACCACCATCCACAACACAAGAAGGTATAAACACTCTCCCTCCCAATTTTGATGATGATGATTATTTGTTGCATGTTTCAAATTCAGATGAAGAGGATCAAGACCGACATGATCCTGTTATTGAGACTGAATCTCGTGAGATTCTAGATCCAGATCCAATATCCATTACAGCTCAAAAGCCTAAACCAAGATGGGCCCAAAAGCTTGTTGATGCAACTGGAAATGATGCTGGAAATCCAGAAGATAGAAGGAGAACTAGGTCCCAGTATCAGAATCAACATGTTGCACTCTCTCTCGCAGATTCACTCCCTACTGAGTGGTGCAGCAAAATTCTAGGTCAGTGCTACTTGATGACAACGAATGATCAACTACTTATCCCACATAAGAAGAAACTTGATCATTCTCTACCTTTACCATCCAGAAGAAACACACAAATTCATCATTTCAGAAAGACATGGAGAGGTTCACATGCACAGCTTTAGGATGCTGCTGCACAAAAGGATCATGCTGCTGCATAGAGCTGCAATTTTGCAGCAGTTTTTTGACAAGTTATTTTTTTAAGGAAGAAGCTTATTTCTTCTAAACATAGCTTGTATTTTCCTATTTTCTGCTTATTTTGAGGGGGGTGGGGGGGGGGGGGGTTCCCATGAGGTTTTCCCCTATTACCTCGGTTTATAAAGCAACTTTTTTATCTTTTAGATTGTACATGGGTGACTTTTGTCCTTGTTTCCAAGGCCCACGGTTGTTCAAGTTGGGATTCAGGGGGGGTGTTAGGATTTATAATCCTCCCTTGACCAACCTATCTATTAGATTATTTTATCCTAACTTAGGAGTTTTATTTAATTATTTAGGTCCACTAGTACCATTGGGTCCACTTGGACTAATGGGGCCACATGTACCAGTTACTAGAGTGTGGGGAACATCGATAGAGGCTAACTACCACTGACTGCACTTAGATGCATAAATTTAGGTGCCTCCGAGACCAATCCCTACATTTTAGGAGCCACTGGGAGTCCCGACACCAACCTCCTCCAGTCAGCTTGAGTTGGAACTAGTTAAGCTTAGTTATTTTCTAGTTACTTTCAGTTAGATCACAATCAATTCAGTAAAAACTAGTTATGCATGGCTGCATGTGGATACGGCACATTTTCTCACTTACCACTCCAGTTAGAGTGAGTTAACTGATTATTATTGATTGTGTGACTTGATTAGACATATGGAGTTAACCACTTGGACTCAGATAGTGATTGAGACATCCTCAGTTAACTAGTCAGTCAGATACAGTCACATCCAGTTGGAAGATTTGAATTCATTACTCATGATCCAAATTCTTTTCCTATGTAACACTATTGTAACACCAGATTATTTAATGAACATGATACTATAATTATATGAGTTATACTCATCTGTTTCCTGTGTGGTTTGATTTGTTCAGTGTGTATCTTCATTCCTCTTTTACTGCATCAATAATGTTTGACTCATTCCTCGATGATCTAAATGGCACAACAATTCTAACAACCACTAGGTGTCATCAAATCATCAATTACTTGGTAATCCACAAAGGCACTTTCCCCACAGTCTCGAGCGAAGTGGTTCTCCAAAAGTGCAATTGAGTAACACTTCCTCCATCTTAAAAGAAACCACATATAATCTCCATTCAATAAGGAGGAATCGATGAGACTTACTCTAGTGAATATGTGTGAACATGTATTATATGTATTTAGGGTTTTGTTTATTATTACTCTGACCAAACTTTCAGGACTATACTCACTTCATAGTTGTAGTCAATTTGCTAGTGAAGGGTGAAGGGTGAAATTGATAAGGCTAGGGAAAAGGATGACTACCAACTTAACATCATGACACTTTGGATATGGAAAGGGAAACTCACTATAACCACATGCTGGACAAACAACAACATAGGGAATGGTAGTGCCTCACAAATGGTTGAGCTGTTTAGAGAGTGCTTATTCAACTTAGGCATCATGTCTACATCAAGTTTGATCC
The DNA here is from genome assembly GCA_001517045.1 of Pseudotsuga menziesii. NCBI lineage: Eukaryota > Viridiplantae > Streptophyta > Pinopsida > Pinales > Pinaceae > Pseudotsuga > Pseudotsuga menziesii. Next base: position 200,358 of record LPNX010400869.1, read on the forward strand.
GGGTTCATTAGGACCATCAATTTTATTTCCATGGCCCTTTTGGCCTAAATGACCTTTTGGGGACTTCACCAGTGCTTAAAAGCACAGCTAATTGCAGCTTTCATCCAAGACATATTCAAATTTATAAGGTCAACAATATTTGGAGATAGCATATATTTAACCATTGCTTTTGGGACCTTTTCTTATACCCTTCACGGGGTATTTTAGCATTTCATCGCTCTTGCCCTTTGCTCACATATGTTAAGAAACACATTTTAGAATTTACATTTTCCATGGGTGCATATATAAACATTTTAAATACAAGTAGTACATGAGCTTTCAGTCTTAGCCAACAACATCTCAACTGACTATGGGGAGTTCTGCACAATGCCAAACATCAGGACAACCGACCATAATGATTTAGGCATACAATCCAAGTCACCAAAGGCAAGTTCTGTCACTAACTCAGAGCCGAGATACAATATAAACAGGGGGGTTTGTCCAACAAAGGTTCTAGCGGGGAAAGGTCCTCCATGCCACAAGTCAAGTAGTAAGTCGGGTTAAAACGAAACTGGAAGGAAATGGATGGGTGGAGACAATGAATCAATGAAGCCAACACTATCTTATCACTTTTGGGTGACTTAGTCAAAATTGACCATTCGCCCACTTCATTGTATTGTATTGAATACTTTGTCCACTTTGATCACTCTACCCACAATTTTGTAATCTATAAACAACAATACAATGCAAAAAGTGTGTACATCCTTTAATTTTTGCATACTCATTTGATTCCTTTACTTATGTGTGAGTTGTTATCTATTGCTTATAATGTTCATATCAATGGTGGACCATCAACAACAGGTTTGCGAGCTTTTAATACTATTACATGTCAAGGGCCATGGTTGAAGACTACTTGTCAATGATAGTTGAGGTGAGAAGCACATTCTGAGCATTCTCCCACCTTTGTTGAACTTATCTACTACCTAGTGGCAACCACTTTAGTGGGACTAAGCAGATTGAGGTTGCAAGGCCCTCAACTCAGTTGGCACAGGCTTCCACTCCAATGTTCCAAATGTTGGTGGAAATGGTCCATATCCGTGGGTGCTTTGCATGCTTGGGCAACAATATGCAATGGCACATTGATAGATGTTGTACCATGTCTCATTGCCATTAAATATTAATGATCACACCATCTTCCAAATAAAGTATAAGACTTCAATGTGAACAAGTGCCCAAGCTAGGTTGAACTCTATGGCACAAGGTAACTAGTCTCCTAACACAACTTTCCATGTGATGGACACTCATATATAGGATTGCACATCACTTACTTGGTAAGCCACAAAGGAACTTTCCCCACTCAAGCCAAGTGGTTCTCCTAGAGTGCATTTGAGTAACACTTCGCCTGTCTTAATAGAAACCATGGAGAATTTCCACTCAATAGGGAGGAATTTGTGAGACCTATTCTAGTGAATATGTGTGATCATGTATTATACTTGTACTATATTTTTATCACTTTTGCGTGACTTAGTCAAAATCGACCATTCACCCACTTCATTTTATTGTATTGAAGACTTTGTCAACTTTTTTCACTCTACCCACATTTTTGCAGTATAATAATAATAATAATAATAATACAATGTACAAAGTGTGTACATCCTTTGATAATTGCATGCTCGTTTTACTCCCTTACTTATGTGTGAGTTGTTATATGTTACTTTTAACGTTCATATCAATGATGGACCATCAACAATAGGTTTGCGGGATTTTAATACTATTATATGTCAAGGGCCATAGTTGAAAACTATTTGTCAATGATAGCTGAGGTGAGAAGCACATCCTGAGCATTCTCCCACCTTTATTGAACCTATCTATCTACCTAGTGTCAACCACTTTAGTGGGACTGGGCAGATTGAGGTTGCAAGGCCCTCAACCCAGTGTACATAGGTTGCCACTCCAAGGTTCCAAATGTTGCTGTACATGGTCCATATCAGTGGATGCTTTGCATGCTTGGACAATGACATGCCAGGGCACAATGACACATGTTGTACCATGTAGCATGACTTATTGCCAATAAAAACCAATCATCACACATTTTTCCAAATAAATTATAAGACTTCAATGCAAACAAGTGCCCAAGTCAAGTTGAACTCTATGGCCCAAGGCAATTAGTTTCCTAACACAACTTTTTATGCGATGGATGCTTATATATATGATTGAACACCAATGAACATATTGAACTCTTTGGATGTTACAAAACATGTTTCATTTACTAGAAATTGATTTAACATAAATAACTACTTTTTCTTAATGGTTTCTTTGGGATAACATGTGCAATCAACATTATCTTATATAGGACATTAATGAAGTGGATACATCAAACAACTTATTGAAGCTTTTGGTTGATTAAGCAACCATGACTAGAGGGAAGCTATTATGCCAAAATTTCCTAGGAGTTACACTTTTTCCTAATTGCAATAAATGATTAATGTATGCAAGTGAGCCAACCCATGAGGGGTGGACATGTCTCTGTGGGGATTTCATCTCCAATGGAAGGATCAATGATATTACTGACTTACCAACCAAACAAGTCCTTGTTTATATATATATATACTTTTAAAAATTAATGTAATCCCATATATTCATAGCACTATATTTTTCTTTAATAAAATTTAAAGAAAATAAAACATTGCTTATTGCGCTAAAATGTGGTTTCCACATTGCAGTAAGGAAGAAATGTATAATGTGAAATAATGTAACTCTCACATAGCGTACATTAGTTACATATAGTAATTAAAAAATGTGAAGTCATTTTAACACGTTAACACACACACACAAAATCCCCCATTGGAAATAACTCCCTCGGAAAAGGCTTGGTCACTTCCCCTTATTACGAGAATGGTACCCAGTCTAAAGTGGTTGGCATAGACTTAGTGTGCTTGACCTCATGAAAATTGAATGAGGGACTTGTATGACGTCACTGACAATGTCTTGACAATAGTTGCACCAATAAATTGAGCTAACCCTCGGCTCTCTCTCTCTCTCTCTCTCTCTCTCTTAGTGTGTGTATATATACATACTTGTTTTTTCTTTCCTTATAACCATATACAAGAAACTTGTGAAGACTTCACTACAATTGACAGGTGGTAAACAAGGTAAATTGTTGGTGCCTAATTTCCAAGCACCAAACCTCGAGAGGATCAAGAGAGTTGAACTCATGACCTTCCCAACATGGTGGAAAGATCTCATATGTCTAGCTCATGGCCGCTTGAGCTAACCCTCGAAGGACATGGAGGTGGGATTTGATCCACTTATTTGTGCACATGTCATGAGATCATTTAATATAAATATCTCTAGGTGCAACCACACGTTCAAACACTACCTCAAGGTAACCCCATGGCTTTAAGAAAAACCTTCAAATAAATTGAACGTTGCCCATTGGCGAAATATTCCTTGCTTTTCACCAATGGATCCAACCCTCTCGAGCATATATGTATGTATGTATAAATAGGTCCAACCCTTATATATGTGTGTATCTATATGCAATTTTTTTTCTTGGAAAACTTTATGGGAAAGCCTAAGTGATGCTTCCACACATTTGTGGAATAGATCCTTAGCAAACTCTTTTGGTAAAATAGTAAACATCACAAAAACGATTCAAAATAAGCATATATTAATATGAAACTAACCAAAAGTCCAATAACATATGAGCATGTGATATGATGGAAAATCATAGATAATGTCCCAATATAGTTGACCTTTATAAAGTTAATATGTTAAGTTAGTGTAATTAATATCTTCATAGTTAATATAAAAACACCCCCCATTTTACTTAAAAAAAATAAAAAATTAAAAAAGAGGACACTCATCAACCATTTAGTATAAAGCAAGAAGGAAATAGCTACATCGCTAACAAAGTTTGCTATGTCTAAGTTTCCGCATCCACTAGGCAAATTATCTACTCGTCATACAACTTAAGATATATATAGAGGCAGATTGAATCACGATTATAGATATCAATATATTTAAGCTTTGACGTTTCGAGCATTCAAAAGAGGAAGCGTGAAGAGGAAGAGCGCGGGACTTGAAAAAAATTGTAACAGAAAAACCGGGCGATCGCCTCCACAGCGCGCTCCACAAGCTTCAGCTTCAGTTTGGCCCCTGCTTCATCCAATCGATCTCTGCACATTCCGTAAGTCACATTTTACACACAAGCCCACCTCAAATTTTCCAAACTTTTCAATTAATCCATGTCCGAGCTGCATTCATTGATCGATCTGCATGTATATGGAGCATATATTTTAAGTACCCATTATGGAAATTTCAAACATTCTCAAACACAGCAGGCAAACAAACACATTAAAGACCAATTGTAATCCACTGCAGGACATCCCATTCTGATATGGCACAGTATTATCTTCATCCAGCTACAATGGTCGGAACCTTTGTTTATAGAATGCTCTACTTTGATTTCTTCCTCTATTTTAATCTTATTACAAAGCAATGGCTAAACTCCTTGAATGATGCATGGCTACACGGCCCAATACTAGCTCAGAAGAATTGTTGTGTTACTATCTCTCCTCGGGCTTGAACCTTGATTCTACAGCAAAAAGTCTTTCGCCCTAATGGTTGTTATTCAGGTATCCGAGGACATTGGAGACGGATGCTTAATACTCTCAGTGCTTCAAATGTAGTCGGATTCGAATGATTGTTTTTTTTGAAAGCTCAGGACACTGAAAGAAATCGTCTATTTCGCAGCTAACTAGGAATTCGATCCTCCTGGTAGTTCTGCATCACTGCAACTCCACATACAACTCTATGGATTGAATCTCTTCAAATGACGTAGGTACGTTTCCAAATGCCAAATGTCCTGGTCTGAGATTTTGGTGGAGGACCCCATAGCCACAGGTAGCTGGTCTTGAGTTCTTCAGTTTGGTAATTACGCCTCTAATTGACTCCTAGATATCATTGTTGAAAATGGGGTCTCTTTTCCTTATAAAAGGCTGCAACACTCACATTCCTTGAATGGTGACCGGGATAAATGCTGCCGGAGTGCAACCTGTCCTCCTAACCTAGAGGGACTCTACCGGAGTTGAACCCATGACCTCTGAGTGATCTCCGACCTGAAACTGGTCAGTCCGGACCAGTGTTCCACCAAGTTTTCAGGACACGGGAACAAGGAAATGCACATTGGGATGTGTTGAGACCATCCCCAAATTTGAGGGAAATTTAGGGGACAGGGGCACCTCGAAGTCTTTAAAATCATTAAAAATATATAATTTATATAAATCCCAACACATAAATTCCTCATTCTATTACCATTTACATACTAAAACTTAAAAGTAAATAGCTAAATTGCAAGGAAATTTGGGTACAGGGACGGGGATGGGGACAGGGACGCTACTTTTTGAAATATGGTACTTGGGTGGATATATATAACATGTCACAGTCACATGCATATTTCAGATTTCTTATGAATTATGAATCATTACTCATAATTCAATGATTCATTGAACAATGAACATTCACATTGAAAATTCGAAGCATAAAATTTGATAAATCATAGTAGATATCAAGTGGAAGGCTGAAAGTTGTACAATTAATAATATTATATGTCCATGACTGCATGAGTCTATTGTCATACTACATTCAAAATTTGCCTAATGGCATTTCTAGACACGAAATAGAAAGTTCAAAACAGTAAACAATGAACAAGATAGTTGATTTGGCTTCCTCAAGCCATGTCATTAGCATCCTTAGAAGTTAGGATCAATGTCATCAACATCACTAAGGTCCTTTATCAGAAAGCTCTCTAGATAGGTATTACTCTCAAGTTGAGGCTCTTGCTCATCAATAGTAACTAGAGGTAGCGTTTTAACTTTTTTTATTAAATTATTTCATTAAACAGGCGGTTTTTCTCCCTCAACACCAACAGATTTTACTTTTGTTGAGTCGGCATACCCCTGGAGTGCCCAAACATGGGGTATGTTGTTACATTTAGCATGTAAGTACCTCTTTTTATCTAACGGTCTCTTGGTTACGTGGAGCCATTACGGGGTACGGTATGAGACGTACCTTACAAGTACCCATACAAAAATAGTAAATTCATCATTGTAAACAAGGTTGTCAATTCATCATTGATTCATGAATTATTTATCATTTTTTTAAAAACTAGAATGGTTATGATTTTTATAAAAAGAATGAGGGCTGGGATTTAACCAAATCAGCCATTATTACAATCAATCTTCAATCTCTTAGAAGACCTCTTTAGCAGCCCCGATCAGATTTCCTCCATTCTACGGAATGGGTGCCCAATGGGCTTCTTCTTCATTTATCCTCAGGGCTCCTTGAGATAGTAAGCAGCTCTCATTTGCCTTAACATCAGCTTCCTTGTTCAACCCACGCAAAATATGAAACAATAGATGCGAAGAGAAATCATGCATCACTGATCTCAGCCTTTGTAAAACTTTGTTGAGCAACGGATCATTGAATAGGGCATTTGAGGATAGAGTATTTATTAGGATTTCCGAGTCTCCGAAGACTTAATGTCTTTGATCCCTTTCTCTTGTGCAATCTAACAAGCTTTAAACAGAGCTAGTATTTCTGCATGATTATTGGTTTTATGACCAAGTCCCCAGCTAAAGCTATCAACTCTTTTTCCATCCGTAGAGTAAATCACCCCGCCAGCTCCTGCCCTCCCTGGGTGCCTTTGGAGGCACCATCAAAGAAGATCAAAGCTTTCCCCTGTGTCCTCCAACAAATCTGAAAATCTGATTTCGGATCTCTTAGTCGCCATCTTGGGGTTATGCTCGACTAGCTCGGTTCCTTATTCCTATCTCTGAAGGTATAAGTGCCCAGCCATTTTTTTTTCTTCCGAGAGAAACGAATGCCCCTTCTTAAAAGATTGGACTCCAACTGTTTCAATGAGGAAGGCTTTGGATTTTGCAGCCACCTTAAGTGGTTGCCGCTGAATATTGTTAAAGATGTTATCATTTTTGGCCAGCGAGATGCTCCAACACACATATTTGGGGATAGCCTCCCAAATTCCGCTCCACGCAGACTTACCTTGAAATGGGTGAGGGTATCTCGTTTTCCAAGTGGAAAATTACGCTATCATCGAGATATTCTTCGGAGCTGGGACATTGAGGCCAAGAAGAGTGAGAGACCACACTTCCCGGGTGAAATTACAATCCACGAACAAGTGGTCGCTGGTTTCTGATTCTCTGCAACACATTATGCATCTGTGGGGTCCAATAATGCCATGTTTTGCCAGATTTTCTCCGTTAATGCCTTTTTGCTCATCAGTATCCAAAAGAAAAAAATTTACCTTTGGTAGGTTGCCATGATCCCAAACACGTTTCCACAGTTCTGCTGGGAGACCCATAGCTTGTTTTTTTGCTGAGATGAAAATCCTTGTGCTGCTATGTAGGAGCCTGTTTTCCCCCGTCCCCATTGGTCTTTCTCTTGCAGGTGGACAGGAGCCAACTCAAAGAGTGCATTTAGGAGCAACGATTTTTGATTTTCAATGTGCTCTGGCATGCATGGAAGAACCCAGTTGTGCCATCCCCCATTTTCATCCCAGCTCGATATGTCAGCCAGCGTGGAGAACCCATGCAGCTTCTGCCAGTTTTGGATGCCGTTGATCCCCTCCACGGTGTCTAATGGTGGCTTCCCCATAATCCTATCCTTCCACAACAACGTCTCATTGCCTCTGCCAGGAATTCTGAAGAGACTTTTTTGGAAGAAATCGTAGCCCCTTTTACATAAATTCCACGTAACATTTCCGTTTAGAAAATTGACTTCATGGAGATTGCGCATGGGCTCCCCTTTCATGTATTTTAATCTCAAAATTCTATTGACCATATGTTTACTGTCTGTGTGTAATTTCCACAGTATTTTTCCTCCAAGTGCCAGGTTTGCTAATCCCGGATCTCGGATCTGTAGTCCTCCTTCAGCCAGAGGAAGCTTGAGAATGTCCCACTTAACAAGGTGGAATTTCTTATGGTTTCCTTGACCTCCTTGCCATAAGAAGTCCCGGATTAACTTAGAGATCTGTTCCATAATCGATTTCGGTGCTAGAAGAAAAGAAGCTTGGTAAACTAGCAGAGAGGAGAGCATTGCTTTCACTAGCCTAATTTTGCCAGCTTTGGTAAGCCATTGGCCTCCCCATGCCTTGATTTTTTATCTTAGCTTGTTCAACATGTCATCCCACGACGAAGCTCTGTTAGGTCCCAAGGTAAGGGGAAGCCCAAGATACATAATTTTTTCCCAACTGGCATAGCCCAAGAAGCCCAGGAAGTTTGCAATTTGTTGTATGTCTTTCTGGTCTGTTTTCCAGCCATACACAATGCTCTTTCTTTTATTGATGAGTGCTTCGATTATATTGTAGAATTCTTGGAGAATTCCACTGAAGGCTTTGGCTATCTTTATGGAATCTCCCCCCAAGAGCAGAGAGTCATCAACAAAGAGTGCGTGATTAATAGGCTTTATGCCTTTTGCTATCCTTATGCCTGGGACTGTCCCAACCTTTGTCTTTGCAACTAACTTTCTGCTCAATGCATCCGCCATTAAAATGTACAAAAAGGAGAGAAGGGGCAATTTGCCTGATTCCCCTCGTGGCCTGGAAATAATTGGTTGGTCTGCGATTTACTAGTGGAGCTATCCACGGTTTTGTAATGCAAGCTTTGATCAAATTGACAAAATTAGAGCTGAAATCGAAAGAGAGGAGAACTTTGAAAAGGAATGAGTGCTTTATCCGGTCAAATGCATTCGCCATGTCAAGCTTAATTATCATTCCTTGCTCCTTCCGGTGGTAGCTCGAGTGAATGGCTTCTTGAACCTGGATCACATTGTCTATGATGTGTCTCCCTGGCTGGGAGAGATGAGTTTCCCAAGAAGAGGTTTGATTCTGTTTGCCAGTAATTTTGCCAGTATCTTGTAGGATGAGTTGCAAAGGGAGATTGGCCTGAATCTTTCAAAGGTGCTTGGGTTCACTTCTTTGGGGATCAGAGCAGGAAAGGTGGAGTTGGTGCTTTTACCCACCTTGGCTTTCTGCTGGAAAGCTTTTGCCATTCTCAAGAAATCCGATTTAATGATATCCCAACACTGTTGGTAAAAGTGAATTGAGAAGCCATCCGACCCTGGGGCCTTGTCAGGTTCCATTACCCATATTATATTGCAGATTTCTTCCTCTGTAAATTGCTTTGAGAGAGCTGAATTATTGTCATTGCTAACAAGGAGGGGAATGTGGGAAAGAAAATCTGTGGAGGCACCCTCGTTTCCTTCTTTGTTATCTTTGAATAGAATTTGATAATGAGATTCGGCTGCGAGTTTGATTTGTTCATGACCTTTGTGCAGGATCCCATCTGAAGTGGTGTTTTTAGAGATATGGTTTTTGCACAGTTTGGCTCTACACTGTCTATGAAAGTAGGATGTGTTACAATCTCCTGCTTTTAGCCACATACTTAGAGATTTCAGCCTCAAGATCTCTTCTCCTTGTCAAAAAGAGAGAAAAGGTTTTGCTTGGGCTGCCTGCTCTTTTCCCAAATCTGCTCTGGTAATGTCTTTTTTTCAAGATCTACTCGAAGATTTTCAAGAATTTGGGTAGTCTCCTTTCTATGACTAGTTGGAGTCTTGATGGGCTTCTTGATCCATTCCTTTAGAGCTGCCTTCGTGGCTTTTAATTTTTGCTCCCACACAAAGGAGGGGGACCCTCTCACTGAAATAGACCAAGCTGAGATTACTATTTCCTTGAACCTTTCCTTTTCGATCCATAGAGGGCTGAATCTGAAGGGTATGGGCCCCAGGTTCTCTTCTTCTTCCAGCTGGAGTAGGATGGGTTTGTGGTCTGAAGTCAACTTTAGGAGAGTTTTAGAGGAGATCACCCTCTGATCAAGCAGCGAACTTTGTACCAGGAAGCGGTCCAGACGGGCATCTATGTGGTCTGTCCCAACTCAATTGTTTGTCCAAGTAAACATACCTCGTTTTGGCTTGATATCTAGTAGATCCCACTGCTGCATGAGGTCCTCAACTAGGGGGAGCATTTGATCCTTGCCGTTGTTCCCTCCCCTCTTTTCTTTAGGATAAAAAATCAGATTTAGATCTCCCGCAATTATTATGTTCCAAGGGGTATAGATTTCTATGAAGTCTGCCAGTGTTAGCCAACAATCTTTCTTTTCTGTTTGAAGGACATGGACATATAAATTGAAGAGAGAAAGTGTGATCTTACTTGTTTTATGACGGAGCTCAGTGTAGATTCAGTGCTGGGTTTCAAGGGAGCTTTCAAGAGTAAACTCCTCATCTTCCCACAACGTTGCTAGACCCCCGGAGGTGCCTCTAGCGCTGATGGCCTTCCCTGCCTTTTTCTTCCACTTTTTACTACTGATCTGAAGGAGGGATTCCCCTTCAATCTTAGTCTCTTGGAGCATGAGGATCTCGGGGGTTTCCATTTTCAGAAGGTCTTTTACTGCTTTGGCTTTCGCAGGTTCCCCAGTCTGCAATTCCAAGAGACCAATCGCATTATTTGCTGATATTGGGGTGGGTTGAACCTCACTTGGGAGGTCTTGTTCTGGTGTTTCTCCCCATTGTCATTTTGATTGTAACTTGGCTACCCTGCATTTTTTGCCTCTCTGCTTCTTTCTCTTGGGCTTCCCTGTGGGATTTCCTCTTGGCTTTTTTAGATGGCCTCTCAAAGGACTCATCCTTCGATGACTTTGAGGATTCCAGAGGTTTTTTCCTTGCTACCTCAACGTAGGAAGGCAAGGAGAAGATCTTTGCTGGAGATCCCGGGTGGGGTGCGTCTGTCACTTCCTTCTCAACTGTTGGGGAAGGGGGCTGCTGCTCGTTCTCCTCTGTAACTGTTTTAGTGTTGTCTTCTGATACCCTTAGAGTTTCAAAGGGGTTTTCCTCCGCTTCTGTCCTTGGCTAATCTTTGCTTCCCTTCTCTTCTTCTTGCCTTACTTTTGGCACATCAGATCGCACTGACGTTTCTTTCCCCTTTTTCCTACTATTCGTCCTTGCCGAGGCAGATTTCTGTGCCTGGGTCCATTGATCTTTGTTTTTCTCAGCCTCTTCCTCAACCTTCTTCTTGCAGTATCTCACAAAGTGTTCGTGGTTATGGCAGTACCTGCATCTGAAGGGGAGTTGTTCGTAATCCAACTCTTGGATGTTTGACCAATCTGAGACCATTAAGTTGATTGCTTTTGGTAGCCCTAATTCCAGATCCACTTCCACACAGATTCTTGCGCAAGAGTATTGGTCCTTTCTCTCTGTGCGATCTATGTATTTCCCGAGGGTGTTGCCAATGGTTTCCAGGGTCTTTGGGTTCCAGCAGTGTAGTGGTAAATGGGGAAGGCGCACCCACACCGGGATAGCCGATGGCACATCTTGCGTTGTGTCGAAATCTGGGGTCCATTTATTCAAATATAAACCCTGGGGACCCATGAAGTAGGGTTCGTTCCTGAATATGAGGCTTCTGTCCTCTTCTTCTTCGAACACGAATACGAAGAATCCCTTGCCTATGGAGTAGCTTTTGATGCCTGCTTTTATTAACGATCCCCAATTCCAATGCACCCATGCATCTACCGCCTTGGGAGAGGGCCACAAGCTTGTGAATTGTCCAATGAGACCCTGATCTAATAGATTCAGAGCCGATCTGCACGTTTCTTCAGCTGGAAGGGCGACTGTAGGGATGCTATCCATCTTTTTCAAGAATTTTTGCTGTGTCATTAAGTTTACGTTTGCCGTAGCTTGCTATGAGTTTCCAGAAAGCCACCAACTCTGGTGGATTAGACGTGGAGCCTTCGGGGCCCCCATCTGGGCCCATGGAGCTAGGGAACGCAGCAGCAGGAGGCTGCTGCTAGGTCGATGCTTTGCAGGGGGCGATCAGCCCAAGGAGGTTCGCGTGAGCTCGGTGAGGCGAGGAAAAAACCGTTTATCATTTTGAGTATTTGAATTCCACATTGATAAATTCTAAATTTATAATACATGCACAACTTCCATTATAACTTTGAATCATAGACATAACAGTAGATGAAAATTTGAAATATTAAAATCACAAAACTGAATCATAGACATGTCACATAAACTTAAAGTCTTAAACACCTTAAAATTTAAAGAGTTAAAAGAGTGATGAGTCAAAGACTCAGCTTAACGTCATAAATGACAATATCTACTTCTATTACCTTAATGATTTTTTTTTTTTTCAAGTTATGAAAAAAATTGAAAATTGAGTGGGGGTGTCTGGGCATCCCTCTTTTTGTTAAGCGGCGCCTAGACACCCCCACCTCTTCATAATGTCTCCTTGTGCGTTTCTCTGAGTTTCCAGAAAAAAAGGACGTGGGGAAACGTTTCCCAAGGTGTCTCCAAGTCCTTGGGGCGTGGGAAACGAGGGGAGTGTGCCCCCGACCTTGGGGATGTGTTCCTGTGGAACACTGGTCATAAGAGCGCACCCCCAAAAAATGTTCTTGGCCGACACCAAGTTACCACACTGGAGGCACTTGTCTCTTCGTGAGACCAATCTTGGCTAATCTGGATTTAGTGGGCAAACATTGGTATGCAATTAACTGTGCATACACCTTGGCTTGTAGAAGAGCCTATACGACAAGACAATGCCAAGTCTGGTAATCCAGCAAAACTCGCTATCTGAAAAACCCCATCATGTTTTCCAAAATAGGAGCCAAATAAGTCATCATGTGCATGTGTAAGTATAAATTTTCTGCTGCTGTATGAAAAAATCTATCTGCCATAAATCCCGTAGCCAATCCCTCCAAATTGGGCCATGCAAAGCATCATTTGCTTTAGATAAGTGATTGTAGTTCCCTGGTGATGATTATATCAGAAGTCAATAGACCCCTAGTGTGAGCCAGGACCCTCCATCCTGTTCATGTCCCTTCATCTGGGTCCCAAAGATTCCTACAGAAGAAGAGACCCTCCTTATTCAATCTTCTAGCATGTCAGCCCAGAATATAATAAATGCATTGCCTTATAAAAGGAAGATCCCAACCTCTCCTACTTCCCGAATGATTCACTGAAAGCCAACTGGCTACCTGCGTCCAAGGTCCCAAATGTGCTTGAGCATGAACTGCCAGTGTATCTGATAATGCCGGGGAGAGCCCAATGATGTCACATAAGGTAAATTGTCCATGGATCCAATTGACAATGGCTGCAATAGGTATTCTTTGAATAACAAGGGCCTTTCATGGTGCATGACCTTCAAGAGTCCTAACCACCAATATAGCTGCCAGAATTTTTCCTTGTGTGTATAATACATATATCAATTAGCCCAAGACCCCATCTTGTTTAGTCATGGAGCAATAATGCCAAGGTACTATGGATGACCCCTTGTCTCTGCCATATTCAGCCCAAAGAAGAATTTTTCCATTTAAATATTGAGACATGCTCGGTAACAGACAAGATGAAAAAACATGTCTGTCTTGTAGTATCTAAGTGGCAATTTGTCATGATTCTTTATCAAAAGAGTAAGACTGGAGTTTAATCGTTATGTTAAATGATTAGAAATGTAATATATAATCCTACACTATCTAATTCTCTTCTCGGGTATTTTTTGTAATACAAGGGAAGTGAATGCATGGATTCTAGCATAATGATTTGTTAAAATGCAAATGTTTCTATTTTCCAGCTGTTTCTCCATTTTTTGTTTCTGTTTATGCATGCTCTAAGTTTACCACTTGCCTCTGCAGCTCCAAATGTATGCAATGGTTTGGAACTTTGGCTTACTTGAGATGGAGGAGGCTGACTGCAAAGCGACTTGAACTGCTTTCAAAGTTGATTTACTCTCTAGTAGGCAGGCAATAATGATCTTTATCAGAAAAAGTTGTGACTCGTGAGAAGACCTATCCTGGTTTATGATTGAAACATGTATCATGTCTAAGGAGAAAGTCTGGGACCCAACATATGATGGACAATAAAATATGGTTTCCAATGTCTTGATCTTATTTTTATTCCATTCTCAATTTCAGTACACATTTAAGTGCTATATCTTAAAGAGGTATTTGAAATTTAGCAATGGTCCAGGAAAGTTATCCGGTAGCAGTGAAGTCATCTTGCAAGCATATAACTGATCAGCAAAGGGCACGTATAACAGAAAATTTCAAGGCTGCAAAGGCCCTTCTTGCACGTAAACGTCCTCCTGAGCCTTTTACCAGCCCTATTCGTCATGAAATCCCTCATAAAAAGTCTAGCGCAAAAGATATATCAGAAACTACACCGAGTTGCTTTCTCGGCGTGCCTGACTCCAGGTATTGCATGTTATCAATCAAGTACAAAATCACAAATTGCAAGGTTTATGTTGCCTTTTTTTGCACTTTATTGAGCAATAAATAATTCACTAATAAAATTTTAGAACACATTAATGAGTGGTTATAACTAGCATCATAGCCGTCTCTTTCTGATTCAGTAATTGATGCAACTTATTTATTTCTTTCTTTCGTCACTTGAAGAGTGACTCTGTTCCTTAATATCTGGTGTACAATTTATGGATTACTCAGTTTTGTTTTTTTAACAGGTTTCTAGGCGTGAGTTTATTAATTTTCTAAGTTCTTATTACTTGCTTGTCATTTGTTCTTAATTTCATTGGTTGTGCTACAAAGTGATTTAATGATTTGTTGCTTGTATTTCTGCATTATCCTGCTTTATGCATGTTAGATGCTGAAGTAGTATTCAGTAGTGTGTTCACTTGATGTGATGACTGGTTGGCTTATGTTTGGTCATTTAGGTTGTCTTGATTCAGGAAAGTCATAAATCAAATGAGACTTAATCTCTTCAGCATTAAGGTTATGTCAAGGACAAACAATTTGATTTTTGATCCATAGCTAGATCTCACGTGCAATATGGCCTACATGGTTTTTAGGAGTACACCATGTAGGCATGCAACTAATTTGTCATGTACAATCATCCTCTGAAATCTGACACATAGGCTCTTATAGAACTGTTCCTATTCAGGTTCTCATAGAATTGTTGCAGTTCTTAAGTGACATATAGGCTCTCCTAGCCTTTTTTATGATATTAGTTGCATTAGCAACATTTACTAAGCATGGTGGTGGTAACATTTTTCCCATGTGATTTGTCATATCAATCTTCCTGCATTGATAAGGCAGGAAGCTTGATATGTCATAAAACGCTTTTCAGCCTTATTATTTTCTGACCATTCATTTCCTACAACAAATGATGATATTGCCATGTGCAGCAATTTTTTTTTGGAAGATTATGCTTTGGATATTTTTCTAAAGTTG
This sequence comes from Pseudotsuga menziesii, assembly GCA_001517045.1. Classification (NCBI taxonomy): domain Eukaryota; kingdom Viridiplantae; phylum Streptophyta; class Pinopsida; order Pinales; family Pinaceae; genus Pseudotsuga; species Pseudotsuga menziesii. The sequence continues at coordinate 215,585 of LPNX010400869.1, forward strand.
TAGTATTCAAATATGTGAAAGGGTCCTTATCATGGAAATCAATCCATTTATATGTGCAGGAATACGAATGTGGCTAAAGTATTTGTTTCATCTGATGTCATTGGGCGTCCAAGATTTCCTCTTGCAGAAATTCAAGCTAATATGATAACCACAAGGTATTTGTAAAATTAAAAAATCTGATTCTGCAAATGCTAATTCTGAATTTTGCAATAGAAAAATCTTTTATAATATTAGTATTTTGCGATTTTGAACTGTGAAAGTGTCCTTACCATCAGAGTTCATTTATTTTTGCAGAAATATGGATACTGTTAAATTCTGTGGCTCATCTGACCTCAGTGAACCTCCACGAATTCCTCTAGCAGAAATACAAACAAACATGATGACATCAAGATATTTATATAAATGTAATACTGTAAACATTCCAAATGCTGAATTTAGGTCTTTAAGCAAACAAAACCAAAATTCTGTAGCTATTTCAAGCATTTCACACATGGATAGTGAGTATTCAACTTCAAGCTCATTGAAAATGGAAAAAAAACAAGAGGAGAACAAAATATTTGTCCCTCCTGACAACAAATCTGAGTTCCCAGAAAAGCAAAATAAGACTTGGATGCAAGGTTCTATAAGTAATGGTTTTTGTTTTTCTTCTGAAGCATGTTTGGAAGCTTCTACTTCAGAGAACTGTATTCCCATGCCAGCTATCCCTTCTGAAGATTTTGATGATGCTTTATTTGAAGAGATTGACGCCCTTTGCATGAAAAAAACAATGTTAAGGGAAGAAGATGTATCAATCAGGCCTGTCAACATGTTGGGAGGAAACCATGGCAAGGTGCCTTCTGTAAGCTGTAATGCTGCATTTGCTGATATGCTAAGTTTAGTAAAACATAAAGCAGATCATGAAGGTAATTTTCTGGGCACAGAGATTTGTCCTGCAGAAAAATTTCATGGCTCAAGTTTACAATGTGATACTCGTGCTTCTCTGAAGTCAGCTGAAATATCCTCAAGCTGTTCTATGAGTTTTATGCCATCAGATATGGAGAATTTGGTATCAACAAGGGTCAAGACTGATATGGAAGACACACATCAATCGCAACCTAAACTGCTCGAGGTGGTTATGGGTACAAGTATTCAAAGTATTCACAATACCAATTTCAGTGATGCTAATCAAGTTGATATAAATTCAATGATCATTTCAGGAGAAGCAAACCATCAACTTTTGCCTGAACATTCATTGAATCCATCAAACTGTTTACCGGATTATTCATGCAGTTCAGATGCCTCATCAATATCTGCATCTGATACCTTGCCAACATATCTGCAGTCTTTGAATGAGACACAACGAGAGGCAGCTACAAGTGACATTTCAAAACCTTTACTTATACTGGCAGGTCCAGGAAGTGGAAAGGTACATTCAGAAGTTTTCATTTTTTCTTTCTGCTTTGCTTTTTAAATTGACTTCCTGTTTGCTCCTTTTTATGCTGTTGTGTATGAACAATTGTAAGTTTATAACATGGTTTTTATAATATCAGACCTCAACAATGGTTGCACGATTGCTGACATTATTGAAAGAGGTATGTTAGTGAACTCATCAAACATTTTGTTCTCCTACCATGATATTTTGTTGCCTTTTATGTCTGACCTGAGGCATTTTTCAGGGAGTGCATCCAAGAAATATTCTGGCAATGACTTTCACAACAGCAGCAGCAACTGAAATGGGGGAGCGAGTTGGGGCAGTAGTGGGAAAAACAATTGCAAAGGAACTTTCTATCTCCACATTTCACTCTTTTTGCTTGCAACTCTGCCGATTGCATGCTGAAAAGTATGATGGACTTTGTCCTTTTCTGAACTTTTGTTTTCTTCTTAAAATGTGAGTAAAACTATATTCTCATGAAAGGTCATAAATGATGGAACGGAATGTAGTCAATGGGACTGTGACATATGTTATTGCAGTATCTCAATGGTGTTCTTAAAGCATCTCTGAGCCGGATACAAAAATACGAGCGCTATAAATAAAACATTACATTCAAAGCAAAGATGTAGTGTGGTTACCATATAAAAAGTGTCAGAGTAAAAATTAATAGAACTTTTCTATAACTTGTGTTGATGATTGTAGCTCGGATAGTTACTTCTGCATAGGCTGTGTCTAGCATGCAAAAGTCGTCCATATTACCTCTCTAGGTACTTGCTTGAGAGATTAAGTGACTGTTGTATCTCTTTCCTCAGTCTAACTTAGGAAAATCACATTAATTAACTTAATGTTGGCTAATGACTAAAAGTGAACTTAAGATTAAGTCACAACCGTTGATCTTAAGTGAGGCTTGAGATCTAATCTCAGTCATCCATCACTTTGGAGATTGAGAGTTAGGGTTTTAGTCATTGAGATGTTATAAAATGAAGCGTAAGGAGAGGAGGAGACAACACAATAGTCACACAGAGTGAGTGGGATGTCATTGATTGGTTGGAGGACTTTCATCCAAGTGTGTAGGGGCAGGTTTAGAGGAAAGGAGCAAGGTGTAGCAACAAAGTAGCAACCAACAAGATCGAAGGATAGATCTTGAGGCTAGTTTATTTGCTGATTTGTATTATTCCTCAATGGGTCATTATTCCTGGATAAGAGCTTAGATTTTACTTTTTAATAGAATCATTGATTGCTTGTTTTTCTTGCAAAGGTTTTCTAGGATAAACAAGTGTGTCAAATGTGTGAATGATTTCTTGTTTATGATTTTGCTGTTATGTTTTGTAATTAATTTTTTGTAGAATTATTGTCGGGTGTTGGTATAGGAGAGATTAACATGGTATCAGAGCAAGATCGAGATTAGCTCTAAGGGAAACTAGTTTGGCAAATAAGTTTACAGGCAAAAAAACAGGGATAGGACTGTATGGCCGCCGTATGGGCTGTATAACCACCATTTTTCCATGCTACATGCTGAGTTGTGTGATGAGAGGGTTCGTTCGTAGACATGCTGAATTGGGACACAGAACAGGGCCACGTGCAGACTGCGAGAGGACCTGTAGCAGGTTACGAGCTACGACCATTAGAGGAAATACGACGATAGCGTAAGGAGCAATAGGCTGCATGGGGAGAAGCGGGTTGCAAGAGGTGAGGTGTGGAGTTGACTACGTGCAGAAGGGCAGAGGCATAGGAATCCATTGTAGGTTGCCAGGACTGGGCGCTGCAAACATGTCGTCGCCAGAGGACAGCGTGGGCAGAGGAGATTGACGACGGGAGAGCATGCATAGGTGGAAGGTAGTGGGTGTCGGCGGGACGTAGTTGCACCAGGGAGAGTTTGGGTAGAGGTGAAGGTGTCAGAGGACGCAACTGCAATAGGAAATCGTCAACTAACAAGTGACAGAGCATGGGCTGAGGGTTGCAGCTGTAGCTAGGAAATGGCGGAACAAGCGGAAGGAAAGCTGCCATGGGAGAATAAGGAGTCGACAACATCCAAGCCACCAACCGACAAAGTCATCGGAGCAAGCCGCTAACATAACTGCTAGGGAAGGGCAATTGCCAGGTAAGCAAGGCAGCTTAGGGTAGTTGTTGGGAAGCTTGAAACATATTTTGGCAACATTGAGAAGAGTTCGAGTAGCCCAAAAACAAACTTGGGTAGTGAGCAGAAAGCTCGAGCGGACCTCGACAACAACAAAAGGTTGTAGGAAGACTCAGGCAGACTATATAGGGTTCGAGGAGTAGGTCTAGGCAATGGGCAGATTTCTGGGAATTGAGCAAAAATTTGGGTAGCGAGTAGAAATTTTGGGCATCGGTTTAGCAGTTGAAGGAGTTAGCAACTAGTTTGAGGTATGAAGACAGGTTGGGGGGTGCATCCAACTACAACCCTTGGAAGGCAATGTGTTGGACACAATGACACACTTAGAGGGGGGGTAAATTAGTGTGCATGCACTTCTAGCAACTTTCACTTATCAAAACTTAGACATAGTTCATCATTCATATTAAGCTACTAAGTACATCAACATTCATCAATTAATCATATCATAGAAGACACATCATAAACAAGTATAGTAATTTATAGTATGATATGAAATACAATGAAGACTTCAATCTTCGCGATTACATCAACACCAACTGATCAAGAGTGCCAACACCTATTCCAAGTCCGAGCCTGGTTTCTTTTAGCACCAACTAAGAAAGGTTGAGGTATCCAAACCTTAGGGTGTAAGACTCATCTTGCAATCACTTTCATTTGTTATAAATCAATCATCTGCTCACTATCATGCCATTTGTTATAAATCACTATCTGCTCACTGTCATAATCATTATGCTTTCATTGTCACAACATGTCAAAACAATGCTGTCAGGTGCATCTCTGTCTAGTACACTTGTGTCACAGTCATGTCATATAAATTATGACTACCACATTAACCATTTCCAAACCAAGTACTCTCACTCTTTAATAAGCCTTGGAAGCCTTCCAAGTACCAACTTCTTTTCCAAAAAAATTCTTCAACAACCCAGTGCTCAAGCAGCTTATGTTTATGAGTGGGTCTATAACTGCGTGGTCTCTTGTCAATCTTATCTTTGTTCTAATTCAAGAATTCTATCATAGACATTCTAGTAATCCCGAGTGACCTTCCAACTCAGCCTAACAATTGACATGTTCCAAAACTTTAAGCAATAATGAATATACAAAACCATCATACATGCCAATCAGACTTTTACCAAACCTTTTCTCCAAGACTTTAACAAGTTTCACCCAATCATACAGAGCTATCAAATATGTCTACTACAAACTGTTCATGCCAAATGTAATACTTAATTACTGTGCACAATTCTGCCCTTAAAAATATTCTTAAAATCAGACATCACCCTTCCTTTGCTACCAAATTCGTCCTCCAAAAAGGGACCGAAACTTTGCTCCAGGTATGCTACCCTCTACACTTCTCCTTCAGCCTTCATACTTCATTGATTGTAACTTTCGACCTGCTATCATTGACTTGACTACGACTGCCTCAGAACTTTGACCAACGAAATCCACAAGTGCTGTGGCTGCAACAATCTCACCCAAAAATCAGAGAGGATGTAAACTTGACCTTTCAAACTTCTGCTGTTGTTTTGGGTGTAAAAAGATCAACCAAACCAATGTTTCATACCCGAAATTTCCTCAACAATGGTCGAATTTCAGACCAATATTTTTTTTGTCATTTGAATGAAGTGTCATTGTATATTTATACTAATTTTCCATGGATTTTCAGTGGGCTTGTTGCCGCTCTTGATCGATGTGCGTGTGTCAAAGCTCAAAAGTAGGCACACCAGCCCAATGGCAACTGCGAAAAGAGCAACCACTATCATCACACTCCTCTCTTCCTCGCTTTAGGTTGGCTCTTCTCCAACTCAAGGGTGGCTTCCCTAAGGTTAGAATCACTAAGGAAGATGCAACGATGGATAAGGTGAAATGAAGAGGCTGCCTTAGAGAAACGGTTGTAGGATAGATGTAATTTGAATAAGTGATGGGAAGGAGGGAAGGATCAGTCCTTAAAAAGAGACCAACACCAGTGCATCAAAGGGGAGAATGGAGTCAAAAAGAGAACTCAAGAGGGCCCTGTGTCATATGTGACTAAGGGGGAGAGATCGCATGATTGAGCAAACCCCGCTTAGTCGAGTTACAACTACTAGGTTTACTTCTTCCTCCTAATTACGAGAGATGCGCTATGCACGCAAAAGATCAATATTACACAATCAAGCTAGAGTAAATGTAAAAACTAGATTAAATGTAAAAATCGATGCCCGTACGAGCACGCTCACAAAGGGAAAAGATTGACAACTGTTGAGAATTTTAACTCTCCAACGCGGTGGTAGCATTCGTCTCTGGTCTCTGGCGCAAACATGGAAAGAAAAAAAACTAAATTCTAGTAAAATTCACTGCCATTGAAGCATCACAAGTCCACGCTACACATTTGAAAGAGTGCTCCATTAAACATCCCAAAACACCATTTGAATTTTTCTATTAAGCTCTAGGGAGAGAAATGTCCCAACTTTTTCCACCATTACAAAGGAGAAGGTTGGCCTTTTTATAGGCTAAAAAAGGATTCTCATCAAATAAGAAAAAGGAAATAAAATAATAAAAGTGGAGAGTGAATCTTAGATTCACTTTTTTCTTCCTAAACGGCTACATGACCAACATTATTTGAATGGAACTCATACTTGACTAAAGTGTAACTATCACGTTAGCTGATCCACTATCCAAAAGACTTTATTGAAGTGAACTTGCTCCTTTTTTGACTAAAGGTTTAAAACACCCACTCAAACAAAGGTGCCTTGCCACTTATCAAAAAGTTGAATCCCTTGAAACTGATTTCCATGCTCGGTGGCTGATGAGGATGTGGGTCATCTAGGTGGACAAATGATGCTTCCAACTCCACGTATCAACCAAGCTATGACGAGTGGATGCCAATATAAGATCTAACATCCATGATTTGCCAAAGGAGATGCGATCCAAGCTTCATGCCTTGACTGCTAAGGAATTGAGAGTCTAAACCACGAGAGTAAATGAGTCCAGCTTACGACCCAAAAGTAAACTTCATGCATTCGGCTGCTAGCACTTCCAGGTAGTATTTCTGTCACAACAATCTTGAGATAAAGACCAAACTCACAAGAGATTCAAGACAAATTAGGCATGAAATGACATAACAGTACTGCAATAGGAGGTTGCAGCTCTGCATAATCAATAATGGAATGAAAATCAATAATACAATATCATGCAGAATGCATGAATGCCAAGACAATTCGAATTAGCAAGAGGTCATTCGAATTGCATGGATGGGTGTAGCTTAACTGACTGTAGCCACACTAAACACACTTAGTTAACCACTAATCTAGCCATGATTGACTCTAACTGAGTCCTAACTGAATCGGAGTGCAATGAATGACTGAGTCTAACTAAATGTAACTCAATCTGCATGTCAATTAGTAGTGGGGGCGCATCAATAACTATAGTCAGCTCCTATGAAGTGAATTGCACTGATACTGGTCATCAGAAGTGGTTGGAGGCGCATTAACTCACTCCAGTTCACCCAAATTAGCCCAAAATAGACAGTGACATGAGGGAGGCGTCTTTACAACTCAACTTAATTGATTGTTAGGTGAAACAACAATCAATTAGCTATTTGGTGCACTTATGACACTCAAATCACCCCAGAATTGCTCCCTGATTGAAGGAGGAAGCCCAGTTAGCCTCCCTTATTGAAGGAGAAGGCTTCGTTGGCCTCCTTGATTGAAGGAGGGCATGGGTGTGCTCATGCTGATGTCATGGTGTGCTCATCTGATGCCAATTCGAGTCAATTAACTTAGGATAGTGATTAATTAGGCCAAAATTGACCAAATAAGTGTGTATGTTGGGTAAATGACTCCAACACCAGGAGGACACATTCCATTATATAAAAAATAGTTAAAAGACAACGAAATGGTTGACATTGGACAGTAGTGGTGTTGCTGCCTTTCACGCACTTGGGGTGGGGGAACATCGCAGAAATCTTCAAGCCACTCGGTGTGTCCTTGGGGGCAAGTCTCGAGTCAAGGTTGTCACTTTCTTCTTGACTCCTCCGTTTAGGCCAACTCCTAATTGAAGCCAAGGGGGTAGACCCTATTAATTTCTAAGGCCGTTAAGGCTTAGTGTGATGATTTATGATTGAATAAGTTATTTAGGAGTTTGATGAAAAAACTGGAAAAAGATATTGCAACAATATATGTAAGCACGACAACATATAAATGATTTCAACACATGATAAGTAAATGATCTTAAAGCAAATGATTGTATGATAACAAATGTAATACTAGTGCCAATAATGGAGTCGGAAAAAAGGTAATGATGTTGTAGTGCTTAGAAATGTGTTGCAAATGCTCTTGGTTAGTTTTAAATTGTTGTGGAAGATGAGTGGATTAGATTAGGGGCAATGGAACTTCAAATATACCCGAAGGTATGAGGAGTATGTCCAAAACCCTTATATGATGCGATTCCACTTGAAGAATATGTGGGCTGGATCAGAGTCTCTGGGATGTGTCCAACACTACACCAACAACAGTGTAGCTTGACGGTATCCCGAGGTCACTATCCAGTTGTTCCCGCTTCCTCTGTGAACTTTCCTCCCAACAGATCAAATCAAGGAGTTGGATTTTCGCCTTGGGAGGTTATTTTAAATGTGAGACTAATTAAACTAGTCACCCACGTTGCTTTTGATGCATCCAATTGGTCGATCGAACCGCAACGGTGCAGAGCATACACAACAAAGCCTTAGTAAAGTTTTAAAGATTTAATTGCGAGGTTTTTTTTATTAGAAAGATAAAACCCAAGAGTCTCTTTCCAAATTCAGTACTCGGGCAAGCCCTTGTCCATGAACTGTACTTGGGAAAGCAAGGGGTTTATTTTACCATAAAAAAAAGAAACTTGAAAAATGAAGTTATCTAATTACTACACTACCGAAGTAGTGGGTTAGTATTCGTTTACTTTGAATCACAAAAGATATATAAAAAAAGAATGCTGATCAAAGTATACAAATCAACAAGAAAAAAACTAATCTAAACAAAACTAGAAAAACACGTGAAAAGTGGCATCGACGCAAATCCCCCTTGGGGGGATAAGGAGTGAGCTTTGAAGAGCCTACTTGGAAACTTTATCAACTGGTTTACAAAAAGCTCGAAGAGGAATGCTCTTTGGTCCTTGTTGTTTGGGATCCAAAGGCTTACAACAGGGAAAACTCTGACCAATATTGGAAAGGAGAGCTCCGGCAAGCCTTGAATGGCTTAAATCTCCCAAAATTAGGCAACACCTCCTTCTCTTTTTTTATGGACCTGCTAAAAACCAGCGAGTTATTAGATCCAAAAGATGCTCAAAAACACTTTAAGAGTGTCTTTGAACATCCTAGAAAATTAAAAAAAAAATCCTAAGTTAAAAATTGATAAAAAATGCTAAAAAAGACCAAGCAAAGCAAGCTTTCCTTGGGATCTTGGCTTGCCTTTTGGGAAGCCAATACAATGTGCACTCAGATGCCAATTTTAACTTTTTAATCCTCGAAACAAGACTACTCTCAACAAGCTAAATATATTCCTTTCTGAAACTTGTAAAAAAGATAATCTAAGCTAGATCTCTTTAACTGAAAGATGGAAATATTTATGCAATAAGTAAGATCTGAGCTAAATGATCCTATTAATTAGATCTATGAATAAATTTGCTTTGACAAGAAATAGATCTAACTAATAAGACAATAAAAAGTAACCGATTAAGAAATTTTAATTTTGAAGGAGGAAGAGGAGAGAGAAAGCTTGTTGCTGGAAAGATTTGCCAAGGAAACTTGTTAGTGGAGTGCAGAGGGACGATGTCTTCACAATTTCTTTGAAAATGTAATGGATTCAAGCTAGATCCACCACTCTTCCAATCTTGGGAACCTAAAAGCTAAATCACAATCTTGCACACAACCTTATGAGATCTGGATACACACATGCAAAGAGAGAACATAACATGGAAAATAATCTTATTTAACATGTAAATCTTATTCTCTAAGCATATATAACAAAATAGAAGTAAGTAATCTTACTTACAGTGATCTATTCCTACGATTCAAAGAATCATTCAAGGCCATACAAAATCAAGAGCAAGAATTGAAATAAAGCAGATCACCTCAATAACAACATGACAATAAAACTCCACACATGAAAGAACTACATAATTTAGCCTCCAAAGCTTCTTTGTTCCAACGATGAATGATCAAAACAATATTACAACAATAACAAGCTTTTTTCAAGCAACTATAACTAGTTTGAATGAAAGGGTGCATGCTTTATTTATAGTTGGAGAGGAGGGAGTGGGTGCTTTTAACACTGGCAGAGGGAGCCGAGTTGAACTGTGTTAGAGGGTAGTGGAACTGGAGAGGCAAATGCCACCTCTCCCACCAAACTCCACCAATCCATTCGTTGGTTGCCACTTCACTCAAGCGTGAGCCTTGAGGGTGGTGTCATCTCTCATGCACAAGCTCTACCAACTTCATTCATGTCTCTTCATTCATATGAGACGTTACATTATAATTTATCACTTATCCAAAGTTTTTTAAAACACTTCACATGGATGAGGGGTCCACTTACAATGCAATCGCAACCTTAATTGGAGTTGGCGCATTCACATGTTGTTGACGTCATCTTCTCCAACATATAATTTGAAAACATTATAATTTACCCAAAGTTTTGATGCCTTTCACATTTTGATGAAGTCGCTTAATCATGGGGACCCATTTGCCATGTCACCCAATCCTCATTTGACTTGATTTTTGACTTTTTAATTTGACTTTAGTGCCAAATTGTTGCAACTTTAGCATTAAAAAGCCATTTTGACGCACCTTTATAGAAATAATGTCTTTTGGGATGTTTTAGCCGCCCATAACATATGAAAAGTGTCCTTTGGGGTAAAGAGGACGCTCTGAGTATGAAAACGAGCATCTCCACGCCAAAAATGGACTCCAGACCCAAATTTTATTACACTTACAATTTTTTTAACTAAACCATTAAAAATAGCCTAATTTTGCGGGAAAAAATAATTTTCTCGGAACTGAACAAAAGCTTAGGGGGACCTAGCACATGTCCATATGACTCAGTTCAAATGCCTAACATGTTTACAAACGCTAACACAGAGGTTCTAATAACCTCCTAAGGCCTTACCACCAAGACAACTACCCCAACTTTGTAGGTGTGAGTGACAAACTCAGAAATTATTATTCATTTGTTCAACAACAAATAATTCTCGAGGGAAAAAACACTTTGGGCTAGTCGGCTTGATGTCTAAGTGTAGGAAGTCGAGCCTTTTATAAAATTGACCATGCTAGCACATTTTTTACAATTTTCTCAAGGGAATATGAACATGTGTTACAAATTTTTTTGAAAAAACTCCTAGAAAAAGCCTGGCAAACTTCTGAACTCTGATGAATGAACAAGTGTACTTGTTCTACTTTGTCGGACTTTTGAATTTTGATGAATGAACAAGTGTACTTGTTCTTTGCTAACTCACTTGAAAAACCCACCAAGTACAACTTAGGTGGTAACAAGTGGTAAATGGGGCCAACATCATTTGTCAAACCAAAATCAAATCCTCCAAAGCTAAACTTCATGCAATTGGTTGCCAATGTATGACTGTTCAACAATTACATAATAAAAAAAACACCCAAATCAAGAATTTGAAATATCTGAGGTAGATTTGATAGCTAATGAAGATGACATGGGATCAATCAGCTCCACGTGAAATGCGACTGTTGACAATTTATTTGATTGCTGTCGTGGCTTTACACAAATCTGTGGGCGGTTTGATCGCAACGAAATGCAATGAAATTGGCATAATCGACAGAGATGTACAACTGCATTTATCATATGGACTATCAATTCGCTAGTGAATTAACTGAAATTTGGATTTTGCATTGAACACCATCTTTGCCAACTAACTGAGACTTTTAATGGATGTGCCAACTCCTATAGTTTGGTACAAATCAAGCTATCCTTTTTTGTAGATATGAGCAATGAGCTCTTATATGGACCATCCTCTCCTTTCATTGGATATATTTGGGCAGAGACCTAGCTTCGACTTGACCAATTTTGAGTGTTTCGAAAGGGATTTAACACTCTGATACTTTCAAAAATCAAATCTTCGTTTCTATGTAATTGGTGCTTCTGCCTTTGGGTCGTTCTATGCTTTGCCCAAAAAACTTGATAACCTCTTGTTCTCGTGCCTCCCAGCTATGCTTGGGTTATGATTTCTATTCATTTGAAGACCTTGATTCAGACTGACACCAGATTTGGACCTCAAAGAATAGCCAGTGAAGTGTCTTTTTCTTCGTTCAGGACAAGGTGGAAACTGAACCCCAATTGTACAGGAAACACTTTAAGCAGTACTTCAGAGCTTTGAAACGGATAAAATATCTCCAACTCTATCACGGGCTCTACAAAGGGAAAATTTTCATTACCATCTGTGCTTTCTTTGATTCTGATCAACATTAGAACCATTCCTGTGTTGACATCTAGAAATGGGCGTGTCCAGGGAGGCGTTGTCACAATTCTATGAACCGATGTCCATGTTAAGATTTCATCTTCGCTGACTGTAAACTCAAGAAGCTTTATGTATATTTAAAGTTTAACCACTTTAGGATGCCCCTGTTGTTGAAAACCTGAGCTAAAAACCCACTTCTAGTATCCAATTTACTGGTTTTGTAGCTGAACATGCCAAGAATTGAATGTTGATGCTGCAAGGAAGTGAAATATGACCAGAAAGGTTGATAAAACACCCCAAAGCTACCCAAGAAATCACCAAGTGACCACCTATGCAGATAGGGGGGTAACAGGGCCGAATTGCTATATTTTATATTTTTTATTTAATAACAATTGTCTTCTAAAGATGAGTCGACTTTATAAAAATAAGTTGTTTTAAGCTCATGTTTAGAGCCGACCTTGCTTGATACTCAACAATTTTTATGTCATTTTGTAGTCAAGGTTTGCCATGCCATCGTTTAAAATATTCTAGGTGTAATGTGTTCCAATGCATTAACGTGGAGTAGTATCATCTAGAGTGTTTTATTCAATAAGTGGACATAAGCATGGTCTTTTTCTCTTACGGTCTTCTCACATCCTGCATGACAAAGGATCCAAGCTCCACGTGGACGAAAACGACTAGATCTGGGCGTGAATGGGCTTTGCCACCTGGAGGCTGTATGAAATGAATGCCATCCACCTCAACAACGAGTCACCATGGAGATCTAATGGTTTTGCAAAAATCGGGACTGCAGCGTGATTGTCAAACCAAATTCGGCTTGTCAACGGACATTCTCCTTTAATCAACCATCAATGAGACTGTGGGTTTAGTCCCATTGTAGAGCAAAAAGACCACCAATCATGCGCTCCCAACTCCACGTAATAGAGCAATCATCTCCACTCGGCTAATGGTGGCTCAATCATGACTTCCATCAGTCGCAGCAGATTAGGGGTTCGTATGCCTTCTCTTACGGTCTTCTACACATCCTTCCCAGTCAACATCTGTGAAGCCTGCTAATTGTACACTCCCACTGCACTCATAAACCAACCCATACTCCACTGTACCTTTGATGTAGCGAAGCATGTGCTTTGCAGATGTCTAATGTACTCTTCGAGGGTCCACCATGAACTGACTCAAAGAGTTAACTGCAAAGCTAATGTTTGGTTGTGTGTTTACCAGATACATGAGCGATCCGATAAGCTGGCGATACAATTAGGATCAAACCCTTTTGACCCTGATGTATCAATCTTCCTCTAGTGGGAAACTAAAGGTATGGACATAGGGTTGCAATCCACCATCCTGAATCTCTTCAAGGTCTCCACTGCATACTTCCCTTGTCCAATGAAAAAGCACCCATCTCTTTGCCAAACCTCTAAGCCTAGGAAGTAATGCATCAACCCAAGGTCTTTCATCTCAAACTCAGCTGCAAGGTTGGACTTGAAGTTGCCAATCAACCTCTCATCTCCTGTAAGAAAGAGATCATCTACATACAATACCAGTATGAGAGGCACCTCACATGTCAAGAAGTATAGGTTGTGGTCCGCCTCACTCCGCTGGAATCCTATCTCTTGTAGATAGTTGTCTATCCTCGAGTACCATGCTCGAGGTGCCTGCTTGAGTCCATAAATAGCTCTCTCCAATTTGCATACATGCGACTCCCTGTTCTCCACATCAAACCCCTCGGGCTGTTCAATGAATACCTCCTCCTGCATAACTCTGTTGAGGAAGGCAGTCTTGACGTCCATCTGATGAACACGCTAACTCATTTCTGCTGCTAATGAGATAATAGTCCGAATGGAAGAATATCTGGCAACAGGGGCGAAGGTCTCCTTATAGTCAATACCTTCCTTCTGTGAGAACCGCTTTGCCACAAAGCGCGCTTTGTACTTCTCCACGCTTCTGTTTGTTGCATGCTTCACCTTGTAGATCCATATGGATCCCACCACCCGTTTTCCCTTTGGCCTCTGCAAACCTCCCATACCTGGTTTTTCATGATGGATTCATACTCAACCATAACCTCCTGCCACACATCATGTTGTGCAACCTCTTCAAAACTAGAAGGTTCGGAGTTAATCAACTCCGTCATCAATACCATATAGCCAAGTCTCTTTGGTGGTTTGTTCCACCCCATGGAGCTTTGTGGAAGAGTCACCTGCCTGGAATCCTGAACTTTGGACCTAAACCACTTTGGCCGTGGCCTAGTGTCTACATGTTGCGGCTGCTGGATGTCCTCCTCTTGCTGCGGCTCATCCTCCAAGTCAATGACCAAAGGATCTTGCCCACCTGACTCTCTTTGACTATCAAAACTTGTGCTCTATGTCTGTACCTGTACCTGTACTTGTGGCTCCTCCAACTTGACCCCTAAGTCATGTGTTGGATGCTCCTTTGCTGGTAAGTCCGTAGATCCCTGCAAGGCTCTGTCTTCATCAAACTGGACATCCCTGCTCACAATGATCCTCTTGCGAGTAGGAATATATACTTTGTATGCCTTCGAAGTCTTGCTGTAACCAACAAATAACCCTTTCTCTCCAAAAGGGTTCAACTTCTTCTTAGTGTCAGCATGAATGTGACAACAACAAACACTCCCGAATATGCGTAAGTGGCTCACATCTGATTTAATGCCTGTGAAGACCTCCTCGGGTCTCTTCCTCCCCAACGCTCTATGGGGACACCTGTTCTGAATGTAAATTGTGGTCCTGTATGCCTCGGCCCATAGGAATAGCAACAATTCCTGATCAAATAACATGGCTTTGGAAACTCCTACCAATTTCCTGTTCATTCTCTTCGACACTCCGTTCTGCTGTGGGGTATGAGTAACAGTGTGCTCCTTCTTGATCCCCTCCGATGAACAATACTCCAAGAACTCATTGGAGGTATACTCACCCCTGTTCTCCGTCCTCAATACTCGAATCTTCCTTGCTGTCTGGTTCTCTACGAGAGTCTTGAACTTCCGAAACCGCTCAAAGACCTCTGACTTGGCCTTCAAGAAATATATCCAGGTCTTCCTGGAATAGTCATCAATGAAAGTGATGCAATAACTGTAACCACTGAACGATTGGACAATCTTGGGTTTGCAAACATCAGACTGCACTAAATCCAAGGTCCCCTTAGACTCTTGCTCACTTTGTGGGAAAGGTTTGCTCACGCACAACCCTTGTAGTGGTTATGCTTCTCCTCCTATACCTGAGGACTCCAATGACTGCTTGTCTCAAATGCCTTAGTGCTCCATGGTGTATGTGTGCCATCTTCTTATGCCACAACTCACCTTGATTGCAGTTGCTGCTGACTAGAGCCTTTGCAGACTCGAAGTGTAGTCTGTAGTATGTACACCTTCCCCCTCTGGATCCCAATCACTCGATCCAAACTCCTATCTGACTCCTTTGGCTTGATATACACCCTATGATCTCGAAACTTCACCTGAAATCCCTTGTCCTCCAGGGTGGAAATGGATATGAGGTTCTTGGTCAACCCCGAAACATACAATACGTCAACAAAACTAAGGGGTTTGCCAGCCTCTCTTTAAGACAAAACGGTACCAACTCCCTGTGCTTGATACTGTGCATCATCAACCAGCTCAATGTGGATATTTAATCCACCCTCCTGCAAGCTCTTGAAGAACCTTTTCTATCCTGTCATATGATAAGATGCTCCACTGTCTACGTACCAAATGTTGCTGCTTGTGGTGCTTGCCATGCAAGCTATCAGACATAAATCCTCATCGAAGTTTTTGCTGAACTCCTCCACCTTTGCAGAACCTGCCATCTGGGTATTGTTCTTCTTCTTCTTGTCTAGACACTGGGAGGTCAAGTGTCCTTGCTTGTGGCAGATAAAACATTTGACTTTGGACACGTGAATGTTCTTCTTACCACCCTTCTTTTTCTTTGCCTTACCCTTGCTCTTCCTTGATAGGGCTAGAGCCTCTTCATCCACAATCTTGGGGCATTGCTAGATGAACCTGAACCTTGACCCACGCAGGTCTCCTCTTGCACAAAATCATCCCACAATCTCTGCCAGTCAGGGAGCTTCTCCCTATCCACCACACCTTTTACAAAGGTGTCCCATGGCTTAGAAAAGGCGTTGAGAGCTATCCGAACTAGCTCCTCATCCCAAGTCTTAGAGCCAACTGCTCCAAGCTCATCTTTGATTTGTGTGAGCCTTGTGAGATAAGGCACTACTCCTTCACCCTTGGCCATCCTAGTACTGCGTAACCTCTCTTGCATCACCATCTTTCGGTTTTGGTACTATGTGGTTCTTCATCACATCCAAGATGATCAACATTGCTTTGGAATCTAACTTCTTCCATCTTGCCAACTTTGTCGGATTTGTGGGCGCAACCTTTGTAGAGTCAATGTGCTCCTCTGCATCACTGATATCCAGGATCCTTGTGATGCTTTTTTTCCAAGTAGGAAAGTTCTGGGCCTCTTGGAGTCTATCCTCAACTCTCAACTGTACGACCATAGTGAAGTGTACCTGTCAAACCCTAGATCTGAACTCTAGGTTTGTGTCTTCAATAGATATGCCCCCAATCTATCAATACTGCTGCAGTTTCTCAGATTTAGCTCAACAAAGCTCTAATACCATGTAAATTTCCTTAAAACTCAAAACTTGAGCTACACAGTATATTTTAATTTTTACTGATCACCACACATGAGTTTCTTTACTAGAAATGCAACGGGAAAAAAATACTGAGAAACATTAACAATAATCACATCAATATAGACACAATATTTTTCGGTATGGAAACCCCCATATAAAACCCAAGATGGGAAAACCGGTGCAACAGTCAGATAAGAAATTTTATTATGAAGATATGGAACAATTACAATCCAACAGATGAATTCACCCAACCTTGAAAAATAGAACCTCTACACATCACTGGGCAAACCCAACAAATTGGTAAGGCCCCCTGCGCAGTTGTAGGTCCTTCTGCATCAGCAATACGAGCCTCCTGTGCAGCTGTACAGATTCCGTACGGCTGCTACTGTATGACTGCTGCTGCTGCAACCTCTGCCGAGTTGTACGACCTCCCTCTGCGTGAATGAGTACGACCCTATGCTCTGCTTGGTCTTCCTACGAATCCTCTGGGTGAGTGCTCCTCCGTCTTCTCTGCAAACTTCTTCTTCCAACTTCTATGTTTGTCTCTGTGTGTGTGTCCTCTCCACCAAATCTTCTTTTAACTCAATGGCCAAGCGAAAACCCTAACACTCGCTATGGATCAATGGATGAGATCCTCCGCTGAGATCAATGACCAAGATTAGATTAGGCATCACTTAAATTATTTCACTTTTCACTTTATGAAAGTGACTCCTTTAAGTTAATTAATAATTAGACCACTTAATGTATTTTCCTAAGTCTATACTTAGGAAGATGAAAATCACATTAATATATTTGGCTTCTTGCTTTATGCCTTCTAGCATGCAAGGACACATGCAATGATAGAATATTTTCCTTGTTGCTACTTTCTAATATTAGGCAGATCGAATCTTGTTGGATCTTAGCCCTCCAATAGTGTAAGCACAACTGAGCATTAAATCTGCACATGCAATTTAGCATGATAATTATAGGCAGAACGACCCTTGTCATGGTTGGAAAGCCTTTAATTATCTTGTGAATTTGCTTCTGCAGATCTACGTGATAACATGACAAAATTCCCCAATAAATCAATGACCATGCAAAAACTTGTAGCTTATAGGTAATTCAAATCGACCACACATGGTGTAGGAGCCTAATTTGTCTATCCTATGGATCCCTAAAGTGCCAATGAGCATTAAAAACTATGGATGTCGCTGATGAATGATAGAGTATAGATGATGGGAATCATAATGTAGAAGTTGATGACCATAGGAGCACCCGCAAGTCTTCCAAAACGATCTCGACATCCAGTGATCGTCTTGAAAAGCTTTGACTCTAGGATAAGCCCTCGCAACACCATAATTGAGACATAATCAGGATCAAGGAGACCATACTTGCAAGCAAGAGCACACCACTCTTTCCAAGAACGAGAGGCAGTATCCCACAAACCTTCCCATAAAAGGATGCCCTTCCTGCTCAACCTACAAGCCTGGAACCGAGGTAACTCCAACACACAGGAACCTTAAGTCCTCCAAATTCCAAATGGGACGACAAGGTAAATCCTAATCGGCATTGTTGTCCTCCCACTGCCAGTGAACCAAGCTTGCAATGACATTCCAAGTGGACAAGATGCTCCAGAAAATAAGGGAGCCCAAAAGTTGGAATAAATCGGGTCATGAGATAATTTAACATAATCTAATGACTTCTCGTAGTGAAACAAGACCTGCGAAGGTGTTGAATGTCCAAGACACTGCACCACCCACTTATCTGACAGAATGTTTCCTTAGGTTGCAACATCAATCAAGCCAAGCTCCCCCTCATCTTTGGGCATAGTGCACACCTCCCAAGGAAACAGAACTAAGGGGAGGCCCTTCTCCCCACCATACTTAGACTACAGATAGGCTTGCAAAATCTGCTTAAGATACTGGAATTGAGTGTTGGTAGGAAACCAACAAGAGGCATAACAGACATAACAGACCTGAAAAATTTTCCTTAGAAGTTAGGGAATGATGACATTGTTGATTTTCCCCTCATTATAATGGTTTTAAATCGGTAGTATGCACGTCCTTGTCACAAATTTATTACCCTACAGATTTTGTATTATTACTTTGTATTATATTATTACACTTTCTTTCTTTTGTATTGCTTATGTTAATATGCATCTTTTGTTTCTTCTAGGCTTACTCCCCTAGTTCTGTTTATTTTTGTATATAACATGTAGTTTGTTTTTTCTTTATAAATCCAACTTTGTATCAAAACTTTTGTGTCTAAAATGAAATAGGTTGGGACGTACATCAGAGTTTTTAATATATGGTCATGGCCATCAAAGGCGAGCAATTATTGAAGCTGTTCGTTTGATGACAATTGAGGATCAAGTTAACCAATGTGGGGATGGTGTTAAGCCAAGGGCGGGCATTGATGCAGACAAAATTGTTGGACCTATGAAAGACAAGTCAAAAAAGTGGCAACAATTTGTGACCCAAGTGAGTCTATAGTTGCAAAGGGCATCAAATTGTTCATGGATGTTTGGTATGCTTGTTTTTTGTTTTACTAATTATATTTTTTGTAATCCCAGAAGAAAATCCTCACTTTCAAAGAAAATTTTGAAGTTAATTGCTTAAATTTATTGTCATGTGTGTATGCGTGTGTGAAGTTTTAGAATAAGGAGAATTCCATTGATTTTTAAGGATAAGTATAGCATCCAACCTCGATGCTATAGTGATTTAATTTGTATTCTATATACACAAACACAGTCCACATCTGATGAAAATCACCAGGAGGTCATGAATGGATGCGCATTTAATTTTTAATTAAAAGCTTGTATTCAATAAAAAAAGATGATGAAATCACCAGGAGGTCATGAATGGATGCATGCATTTAGTTTTTAAAGGGCACATCATCTATGGACTATGATAAGATGACACAAAATGAAAAACTCCAGCCATTTCATGTATCTTGTATCTTAACAATATCTTTTTTCTGGGAAACTTCACTAAACATGATAATACACAATTGTTAGTGTAGCTTGACTAACTATGGTAGTCGTATTAGAAAAGCCTTCAATGGGACCAACAAAAGGGGTGGTATCTGGTGGATGAGCTTCAATTACTGTAGGAAACATTTGTAGACATTGTTATCACTTACAATGAACTTGCTCTTAAATTTCACCTTGATTGGTTTTGTTAAAATTAGGGTTAGATTAGGGTTTGAAGTAGGAGATTAAAATCTTTGTACTTTAATGCAAAAAATAAAATTACAAAATCAGTAGTGAAAATAAAATAGTTCAGCTGTAACAAATTAAGACATAATTTTCATCTCTTTCAACTTTAACACTCCCAAAGATCAGTGTTAAAGTTGAAGCACACTTTTAACAATTCCAGATGTAGAGCAGCAGCAGTAGTAAGCTTAATTAGACAAAACTATAGCATCAGTAATAGATTTAAGTTTTTAACTCTCAATACAAAAGAACAAATCTGACAACTTACCTTGTGAGTTGAGACTGACCTTATACTCAGAAATTTAACTTTCAGAACAGACTTTGCCTCTCAGAGGCAAGTCAATCAATTGGAACAAAACTGACCCTTAACTGAGGCTATGTACAAACCTGAGAGAGAGAGATAATGTGCTGTAGGAAAGGACTAGTCAGTTATAGTAAAGGCTCAGGATTGTCAACAGGTGCCCAGCAGTTGAATGGCAGCCCCAAGCAACCCTCAATAGGCAGTAGCAACCTCATAGACCCAAACAGACCTCAAGAAAACATGTGGCAATTTTCAACAAGTAGATCACAGCCCTAGATTAGGTGTTATCAACAGGAGGCAGCCTTAAAACTGTAGATCTGACCCAAACAAAGTCCAAGTAGGCAGTGGCCTCCACAAACAGTCCTAACACAGTTCATGTGGGCAGCAGGCAGCCCAACACAAGCTGTGGCCTTCACAAAACAGTCTACTGTGGCAGCAAATTGTCAACAACGGGCAGCGGTCCTCACCCAAAAAGTCCATGGGGCAGCACACAAGTCACAAGGGGAGCAGCCCTCACCCAAAACAGCCCATGGTGGGAAGCGGGCAACCCTGAACAGTAGCGGTCACCACCAGGCAGCCTCTAACAACATCGCCACCTCAACTGACAGCGGCAGTCCCAGGCATCCCTAGAATGGATGTAATACCCTCAAAAACAGGTGGCGACAGGCAGTAAACAATTAGGACAGGTCTTGGCCTCCTCAAATAAGACAGCAGTACCTCTCTAAAGGCTTAGATGGATCAGCGGCACCCTAAAACATGTAGATGCAGACTCTAACCAGATCTAGGCACTCACAAGACAAGGCATCAATACCCTAGCAGCAGCAACAGTCTACTAAACCCTTGACGTCATCCACAAATGGTGTCTTAAACCCTAGAACAGTCTCAAGCAGATCAGAGCTGAGTTATGTCCTTGTTGGATGATATCACAATGAAGAATTAGGCTTGTATTTATAGCCTCTTAGTGGCTTCTAGAAGATCCCCTTCTAATTCTTCATTTACTTAGGGTTTCTAACAATTAGGTTAAGATGTCGTTAATAATGAAAGTTACCCATTATGAAATTATAACTTAATAATGTTTTTACAAGGACAAGTCAAAAGTTAGGCTGACATGCTCTAGGGGGGTGCTAGCAAATAGGACCAACAAGGAGGGGTCAACACAAGACAAGGCTAACCACTATAAAGCAAGGATGGGTAAACACCCCTCAGCCCACAGAACCAAAAGTGTAACCACAAGGTGGGAAGACAACCCTTTTACCCACAAGACCAAGAACAACAAGGTGGGAAGACATCCTTTCTGACCACAAGACCAAGGGTATAAAAGCAAGGTGGGAATACAACTTATTTATCTCCTTCTCAACTGTACAAGTGTTCCATACAATAACTGGAAGTTTTATCATCACCATATAAAGAAGATCCAAACTGGATGATGTGATCCTTTGGTTGTCCTAACTGCTCCTGAATGTTAAGTGCTAGTGACATAATCAAGGGGTGGTTAGTCCCTTGAAGAAACGACCTAGCTCAACCATGTGGGAGAGAAGGGCATCACACATCATCATCTTGGTTAACTGACCAAGATCCACCTGTTTAACTGACCAAGACTACACCTGCAGGACTTGCTTGGTCCTATACCCATTGTTTTAAAAATTAGTCAACTCGGAGTCAGACTTGGACTCGGCCGAGTTGACCCTCCACCGATCTAACTTGGCCTTCAAACCGAATTGGGTGATCGATTCGATATCGAACCGGTCAACACGGCTGAGTCCCAACCTAAATCGACCGTGTTAGGTGGAAAAAAACCGCGTTGTTCAGTTACTTAGTAGATATGGCAATACTAAATGGTAATGTTAAATTCTTAAAGTAAAAGCAACATTCTCCTTATCTTTCATTTTCCATCCTTTTACTTCAATTTTTAACATTACCATTAATTGATTCAGGATGTTTAAGAGCGGTTCCAACCTCATCGGACTTCATATGCAAAAAGTAGAATGTTAGATCCCATTCAAAATTCAATAGACTTAACAGTTTTCAAGATTGCAAAGTTTCCACCAAATTCTATCATGTACGAGGTGTTAGTTTTTACAATATTATAACAGTATAACTTAATTGCAAATAAACAATAGGATCTCTCGAAGAAAGACAAAGCACAGAAACAAAGAACACAAAATTTATCCTGGGAACCCAATCAGGAAAAACCTAGCAAACCTTCTTATAGAGATGATAGCTTCTGAGAATAGAGAGAAGAAGAAAGAGAGAGAACGCAGTCTCTCTAAGATACAACCCCCCAAAAATACTCCTTCATGCTATAGTAGCACACCTTCTTATGCTGGAGCAAACTTGAATGAATGAGTAACAAATGAGGAGCGACACCTCCTATTTATACTGATTTTCCAAGTGACTTTTTATTTGGCCGACTTGACAGTCTTATTGGGGCCACTTGTCTTGGGGAAATACAAAAATAATATTTATTTTTATTCTCTTCTTTACTTAGTCTTCCCTAGGGTTTACATTGACTCTTTCTAGGGTTTACATGAGTAATTACATCAATATAATCTCCCGTAGGAGGTACAAGGAAATGCAATACAAGTACAATAAGAATAACTTCTGAAGTTGCACAAATTTCAACACTCCCTCTCAACAAGAAAGGTATTCTTCAGATATGGTCGTCATTTGCATCACGAACATCTGGGTCTCTTTTGTACATCTTGTTGTCTGTCGAATGCACACCGTTAGCAGAAATCTTTTGGACTGCTGTTTCCCAAGTGGGAAAGGTGTGGCGTTGGGGGCAAGCAAAGAGCCAGGTGCTATCACTTGATCCCAACTCCTCTGTTTAGGCTAACTCTTAACGAAGCCAAGGGGGGTAGTCCCTAACAAAGAGTTGTCTAAGGCTCTTGTTTTTTAAATGTTTTTGGATGTAAGATGTGAATGAGTGTTGTTTAGGAGTTTTTACGAGATTCACAATAATAAATTAGGCAATCCAAGTTGTTGTTTGCAAAACACAAGATAAGCCGCATAAGACGACTGAATTCAAAGCATCCACAACATAAATCACTTAGAATAAGAAGGACAAATGGTCCAAATCAGATGATGCAAAAGAATTTTAAGACCTGTGCCAAAATGGAGTCAAATATGTGTTGAGGATGCTGAAATACAAGTCTTGAAGATATGTTCGTGAGGTCGTTTTGCAATGCTCTTGGTAAATTTTTTTGTGTATTTTAGAATGATCTTGATTATTAAGGCGAGGGGAATTTCCAACCAATACGCAAAGGTACTGGAAATCTAACTGGAAATACTCTTAAGTGGCTCTGTTCAAGCACATGTTGGACCGTCCAAGTTTACAACGATGCATTCAATAACTAACCAACCATTGCAAACGAGGAGGGCTACCTTGCGCCTTTAGTAAGAATTTTCCATAAGAGGAAATTTCAACTCAATATGGGCCTCCTAAGAAAAATAATAAAATAATATTTATTAATTTTGGAGGAAGAAAAGAAAAAAACTACTTTTTTTGTTCGTATTTTCGACATATCTCCTAGTGATTTTACTCAAATTTCGATCGAGAGAGCTCGTTGGATGCGAAATTAAATTCCGCATCCAATGAGTACCCACTCGGCATACTTTTGATGGACCCCTCTACCCCAAAAACAAGAAATTCCTGAAAAAAACGTGATGATGATGTAATCATCATGCTTTTTCATGAATTTCTTGTTTTTGGGGTAGAGGGGTCCGTCATCATGTTTTTTCAGGAATTTCTTGTTTTTTGGGGTAGAGGGGTCCGTCAAAAGTATCATCACGTTTTTTCAGGAATTTCTTGTTTTTGGGGTAGAGGGTTCCGTCAAAAGTATGCCGAGTGGGTAATGTCATCATCACGTTTTTTCAGGTATTTCTTGTTTTTGGGGTAGAGGGGTACGTCAAAAGTATGCTGAGTGAATACTCGTTGGATGCGGAATTTAATTTCGCATTCAACAAGCTCTCCCGATCGAAATTTGAGTAAAAACACAGGGAGATATGTCGAAAATACGAACAAAAAAAGTAGTTTTTTTTATGATACCTATCCCCAAATTTATATTAAAAAATTGTTTAAGACCTATACGGTATTTCAAATTTAAAGCAATTTCATTGGCTAACACATGATGACATGGAGTTTGAATTATGGTTAAAAGGCCCATTTTGAGTTGAAATTTCCTCTAATGCCACTTAGAATATTACGTTCAACATCGGTTTGTTGGTTATGGGGTGTTAAATTTTATCATGTGTGAAATTGAAATTAACTGTGTGAATTAAACAATCTACAATGCTTCTGGGTATCTCGACCGGGTAGAGCATAGACACTGTAGAAAATGGTAAATTCCAATTTTATGGGGAAATGTGAGTTGTGAAAATTTTATTAGAAAACAAAGCTCTCCGACAGAGAGAGCTCTTGATCCACCTTATGGTGAGATTCAAGAGACTTATCTAATCTAATATGAGAATGCAAAATGTAACAATGCTCTCCGATAGAGAGTGCTCTTGACTCGTGTTATGACAAGTTCAAGAGACTTTGTGTTCTTTTTAAGATTTATCAATTAAAGAGCAAGATACACAACCAATAGATAACATGCAAAAAATGAAGTCTAATCTAGTAGTTGGTAAAAATGAAAGCTAAGTCTAACAAGCAAACTAAGCTAAGTAAAGATGAAAAAAGGACACAAGGCACACTTCCCCCAAATAGGGGAAGTAGAAAAATGGGAGGCTTGATCCTACTAGCCTTCTTTATTAATAAACTACAATGCTTGTGGATTTTAACCCTTGAAGAGAGCTTTAAAAAATGAAAGAGTGACTAAGCCTTAATCGCTTTTACAACAGGGTATTGAAGAAGGGATCAACCAAGGACAAGTCTAAAGACTTGGGAAGATTGAAGAAAAAGTTCAAAACCAAGAAGACAAATAATAAATATCTACACAGAAGCACAACAAATCAAGCACCCATTATTCGTTAATAAACCAAAGTAAATCTAGATGTAAAAAAAATGAAACTAATCTACATGCAAAACAACCTTTTCAATTGCAAAATTTTCAAGTCTTTTTTCGAAATGAAACTAAGTGCAAAAAGTAAAGAGTTAAGCGGAGAAACAGAGGAAGGAAAATGTGGAGCGAAAAGGAAGTTGAGGGGGCTGCAAAAAATGAGAAAAAGAGGGAAAAAGGGGCAGCAAACAGCGGTAATGAAGGCTGCAAAAAGAGGAAAAAGAGAGGCTGCAAATGATGAAGAAAAAGAGGGCAGCCGACAGTAAAGACAGTGGCTGCAAACAAAAGGAAAAAGTGGGCAATGAACAAAGGAGAAAAGGGAATCGAAAGCAAGAGAGAAAAGGGTAGAAAAAGAGGTAAAACAATGAGGGAGAAAAGAGAAGCAAGAAAGGTAAAATAGTGAGGAAAAGAGGCAAGGTAGAAAGAGGAAAGAAGAGGGCGGAAAACCGTAAAAGAGAAGAGGAAGAGGTAGATCTAGAAGGGCAAGAAGAAGAAGCAAAGGAAGATCTCGTAACCAATGAAATTTTTTTAATTTGATTTGTGAAGGATTAGAAGAGAGCCCCTTTTGGCTGTGTTTCTTGTGTCGGAGGTAAAAGCCTTGCAGATCCTGCAAGGTGGAAGTGTTAGATAAGAAGCTCTTGTTGTGTGAAGAAGTGGTTGAACTTCAACCCTTTCTCCACCTTCGGTGATCCCTGAAAGCACAACTCTCAACAGCAACAAACGAGTTCAAATGTTAGACTACTCAATCAAGTGAAATATCCAAAAAACATTGATATAACTGACTACGTCCTGTTCAATTTAGATATTCGAACGATCTTGCATAGATAACCAACTTAAAACAATAAATGGCTAACCTTTTGTGCTAGATTGATAGCCTTCCTAAGCTAGCAATGAACATGCGATTGTAAAAAGAGAGAGAAGGGTTGAGAGAGATATCACCTCACACAAGATGAAATCAAGAACACCAAGTAACCATGCATGGACCTCCAAAGTCACTTTTATTCCATTAAACAAATAAGAGCATTACAATTTGGGCAGAGTTCTCTTGCAAGTTCTCCATGACAAATGAGGAGCAAGAGACCCGCTTTTATAACAAAAGAGTACAATCTAAAACCCTAAATCAGACTTGTCATGAAAGGAGCCGCACTAGAGCGAATTTCCTTTAATGGATGAGCTCGGAGCAAAGATTTGGTGTTAAAACTCCAAGTTTGGTAGGTGTAAGTGGGGAGGTGGCCTCCACCTTGGCAAGGTGCCCCCCACTTTGCCTCCTAGGAAATTCCACCATCCAATAAGCATCGTCCATCTATGAAAGCGTGAGCTTGAAGAGGAGGCACAATCCTTTAATGGAGATCAAGCTTGGAGTTGATTCTTTGTTGAACACTGAGTTAATGGGTGGTGAGAGTGGGGAGGTGGCCTCCACCTAGGCAAGGCGCCCCCACTCTGCCTCAATCCCATCACCAAACAAATAGATAACTCCCCCCTCAACCAATTCGTGTGCCAGCTGAAGGAGGGCAAATTTCCTAACTGAAGGTGTCTTCTTAGTGCTTTGATTGTTGACTGAATCCTTTTGGAGTTGATTGGAATCATCTTAAATGCCAGTTGCCATGTCATTTGGCCTGTTTATTTAATCCATTTGGATTATTTTGGAGCAAATTCGATTATCTCCAATTTAATATTTTTTGATTATTTTAATTAATATTTCTCATTTATTGAATTTTTGAGAAAATATTAATTACAAGGCCAAATGACTGTCCAAAACTTAGGATAAGTGTGTCTAGGGGGTAAATGAGTGTTTTGGCTTAGAAAACAAGTCTTTATTTGCTAAAGACCACCCTCGGACCACTTAATTATTACACTTTGAAAATTTTTCATTAAACCATAGTAAAAATGGTTTAATTAATTGAAAAAATTAATTATTTCTCTATAGTCAAAAGTAAAAAAATAAAAACTTTTACGCCTCCGGGAAATTTTTTTCGGACAATTTTTTAATGCATCTCAGGACTTAGGAAATGACCATAAAACTTACAAATAGTGTCTAGTAGGTTCATATTCATCAGTTGGACTCTAATAACCCCCAAGGCCCAACTTTCAAAATCAGACATTCCAACTTTGGAGGAAGCGGGGTAAAAACTCATCGATTATTACTTGGCTAAAGGCAAAGAATAATTGACAAGGGAAAAAACTCCTTGGAATACCTTGGTAGAAAATTAAGTCTTAGGAGACCGAGCCACCCAAAACCCCTACTAGCACACTTTATTACAATAACCCCATGGGGCATGGTCATTTCAGTACAAAAACAAAAACGACTTGCCAAAACTGTCTAGGCATGAAATTCTGAACCTCTGATACACTGGATATGAACATGGATCATGTTCATCAAGTGGCGGCTCAACAGAAGGTTCAACTAATATACAAAATAGTTGGTAACACATCTCATCTGTCTCGATCATCTCTATACATACTAAAGGTTGTCAACATAGTCTCTGTTTGTCAAGAGGTGTCATCATGTATCTGATCCACTCAGTCCATTGGTAGATCCTATGCTGCATGGGAGCGCCCCCCATCCCCTCGCTCCTGCTCCCGAAGCCTCCCCATCAATAAGCTGCGTTTCCCCACGTTTTTGAGAAAAGGGGGCGCCGGGAAACGTTTCACATGGAGCCCCCTAGCCCCTGGGGTGTGGGAAACGCGGGGGGCGAGCCCCCGACCCTGGGAGGCGCGTCCCCGTGGAACACTGGATTAGATACAAGGGAAACAAATGGATCAAACACAAATTACCTTCATAGAGCTCAATGACAATTCATCCACTTAACAAAGCACCACACAATTTGACCTCCAAAATCTCTTTTATTTCTCAGATAAACAATAGTTACAATGAGCAAGCTCTTCCCAAATATTTCCAACTAGTTTAAAAATGGAGACAGGAGCATGCTTTTATAGCTAAAAATGGCCCAAGAGGGCGAATCCTCAAGAGGGAGTTCAAGTCAAGTAAGCTTGAGTTAATCATGGAGCTTGTTGGAGTTTGTTGGAGTGATCACTAAGGGGCGGAGGTGCCACGTCCCATGAAGTAGGGACCTCTCTCCAATAGTCGCCACCTCTAAACAAATGAAGTCACCAATTCAAAATTGTGGGCCACCTCATCTCACGACGTGAAACTTTGGAGGTAGGTGCATCTCTTAACATAATGTGACACGCCACTACTCAGATCTCATCCCAGATTGACGCTTTTGACATAGGATACACTCGCTTTTGAACTCGAGTTTATTTGCCAATGTGTCTATGACGCTAATCAAGCACACGCGTTATCCCTTTAGAGAGATGCTCACTAGGGGGGTTGAATCCTAAGATGGCCTTTTATGCAGAGCATTTTATGGAGTTGAGGGATGGCCTCATTGTCTGTCCTTATACACTTCAACACTGGATGCATGCGATTAGGATCCCCTTGGAACAATTCAGAGTTGGCTCACTTCAACTCCAAGTTGATGCTGGGCATCACATTCTTTGGGTAGACAGGACTTGCCAATTCTGCCATATACATAAGAATGAGGTGGAGGGGCATTTTGTCTTGATGTTCCATTTACTATGAGGTTTGTGGTGGGCTTTATTGTCTCTTCAGGGAATACCAGAGCTCGCTCTCCTCTTTTTTCCGTTATCCAGAACAAAAATGCTTGGCTTTGGATATGAGGAAGGCCCTTGAATTCATATGCTATTCCCTTCGGCCACGCTTTGGCTAGACACCAGTATGTTGATCAAATCTTTTTTTCCAGTGCTCTAGAAGGACAGGGGTACAAAGAAATTGATGGATAACAGTACCACCAGAACATCGAGATTCCTGAGACTGGGAGGAGCCATTTGACCTTTTCCAGTGAGACAATTGTGAAGCTGTTGCCCCAGATCCTGGGTCAGTTCACTAAGCCCCAGGAGACAGCCAACTTCCTCCAAAGCTCAGCAGCAGGGGGCTCTGTTTAGGGTGCAGGACACACCACAGCCCAACTCCTCTGGTTAATCATCCATTAGGAATTTCTTTTCTTTGATCTTGGATGTTCTGAAGTTCGTGGATGTAGTATGCTGTGTGCAGACAAATTTGTTGCATATCTCTGCATTTAATTAATTGTGCTATTTTCAAGTTGAAACGTAATACTTTGTATTGGTTGAATAATTTTTAAGGCCAAAGCTGCGGGGAGAACACCTGAAGACTATGAAAAGATGGGCAATAAGACTGGTGTAAGTGGATATCTTCAATTTGATGGTATTTTTAGGAGCTATGCAAGTAACCACTATGTAACTTATAAAATGTTAAACAAGTGCTGTTTTTTTAGCAGGCTTCTATTCTTGGACACTATAATGCTACATTAAAAGCTTGTAATGCTCTAGACTACCATGATTTTATCAGTTGTGCAGTAAAGCTTCTCAGGGACCACTCAGAAGGTATGTTTTTGATGTTTGTGATTCTGATGTAAAAATTCAAGGTCGCATATACAATTCATTATTATGTTTAGCATAGATATCTTTCTAATAATATTAAGTGTTCTGTACGAAATCTGAACCTGAAATTGATTTATTCTATAGAAAGCTAAATGTCAACGATCCTTCTAAACTAGTGGCTAAAAGTGGTTAGAATATTTTTTCTGATATGCCTGGGCGACAAATTTTTGACATTTTGAGACAGCTAATCTTGATGACCTACTTCCACTGGTTAGGGCTAGGTTGAATTAAAAAATGAAGAGGGATGAAAATGTCGTATAAGTGCATAAACTTTGTTTGATAAAAATATCAATGTTTAAAATAAATAATTGTTGAATGAATGATGAATTACAAGTACAATTGGGACTCATAAATAGGCCGATTTGTGCCTTTTCAAATGAAAAGGCATGTCTTTTAGTTTAAATAATAATAGTTTTCTTTATATTTATTTATTATTATTATTATTATTTAATATTTATTTATTATTATTATTATTATTTAATATTTATTTATTGTTTTATCATTTATGATGCTTTCTTACTATTATTATTATTTATTTTTATGTTTATTACATTGGCACCTCTTAAGGAATGATTTGTTTTCAAAGCATAGTTAATTGTAGTTTGGTTCTTGCCAACCTCCTTGAGATGAGGTGGAATATACTATCTAGGTGGTGTTTGTTCCTTTCCAAAATTAGTTCCATTTTGATACACATCATTGTCATTTCTACTTGGTAGTGTGCATGAGATTGATGCCAGTGATACTTTTGGCAGTGTCTCATCGTGGTCAGAATATGGGTTGTAACTTGTATGATATAGTGATTTCCTTTTTCTTGGATTGGATACTTCTACTTGCTTTCCATCCGCTATTTTATAGTAGCGTAAGAACATGTCCTCACATCTATGCCTTGGAAACCAATTCTTCCCACATCGACGACAGTTGCTTTCCTTCCTTCTATCCTTTTTTGAATGGTGATATTTTTTTATTAAAGTCAGTGGTTGCTTCTGGGGAAACGAGAACTACCTGCTAGTTACTAATCAACTTTCTTTGTATAATTTTTTCCATGCTTCTTGCTTTAACCAAGTTCTTAGGCCTTGATAGCCTTAGTGTTGGACACATTGAGCACATTGAGAGGGGGGGGGGTGTGAACAATGTGTATAGATTTTGTTACTTTTTCAACAATAACAATCATCATCAGCTTATTCAATATTATGCAAAGTACGTTGTTATCATTATATCAACAATTATATCTCATCATCACATATCATGATATCATCATCACATACAAAGAATAGCAAATCACAGTACACAAGATTTTTACGTGGAAACCCCAGTCCAAGGGGAAAAACCATAGAAACCTTATAAAAATAGTTTTCCAGCAACAATTGGAAAGAGACAACAACCCCCTTATTACATTGACTTCAATTCTCCAGCTACAACTGGAAGGAGGCTAAAACCCCTTGATTTACAGGTTACAACCTGAAGGAAGCTCCAACTCCCTAGTTCTCCGAATACAACTGGAAGGAGGCTACAACCCCCTTTCCTTGCCCCGTCCGGCCACCCTGATATGAAGATATAAATTGCTGAACCACGATCGCACTGATCCTGTGGACCTGCTAATCAACGCCTCTGTACTACACTGCACAATCTGTACCACATTGCACAACCACTGCTCATCATCTGATCACTACTCATCAACTGATTACTGTCTACTGTATCACACTGCTATTAACCTGTACAATCAACCTGTCCAATCAAGCTGTACCAATCAATCTGTTGCTCACATCAACCGACTCAGTGAATCTAAGTCTAACCAACTGCACACCAAACTTAGTCCACCTGAGTCAAACCAACTGCTCATACAACTTAGCTAGTCTGAGTCAAACCAACTGCACATAAGGCAACCTATGCTAATCTTGCTCAATTGAACCAACCTGTACCAAGCTTCTTGTGTACCTTTTCGAAGATCACAAGATGAAGAAACAATAGACAAACGAAAAGAAACTTTTATATCATGTCATCACATAGCCCTCGCAACAAGCTTTCCAACGAGCTAAGAATTTTGTAATTCCGATTCCGTATGAGAAAGTTATGCCAATTTTAGTGAATCTCTTTAATCCTCAAAGATGCCCAAACATTTCTCCTCCACAAAGTTTTGCACTTTTCTCCAAGAGTTGCGAAATACCTAAGAGAGAGTTGATTGATGGAAAAATGAACTTTTTGATATTCTGTTTATATAGGTCGTGGAGGAAAGTTAGTACCTCAAACTGGGCCGACACACAATTCAAAATTACAAATAATTAAATTCTCTTTTGTTTGGTCGGCTGACCCAAAAAGGTGGGGTACACAAACTTCAAAAATTCATATCTCTTCAACCGTAAGGAGTGGAAAGATGCTCTACATATCAACGGAAATGGATTGACGAGTACTATCTCCTTGTTATGGGTTTATTCGCAAATTCTTGGTCTAATACCCTTAAATTCTTCAATTTGTTCTGAACTTCAAAGATTCCACACATAAAGGTGCCAAAGACCATGTTCACTTATGCATAAGTTCCAAGGTCAAAGGCTGCAATGGACATCATCAAAGGCATGAGGGATTTGATGGTCTTCACATCCACAGACTTCACATCAACAAGGAGGAGGGCTCCACCATATACTCATCTTATCAAGGGTATCAAGGACCCCAACACCACCAATCGAGTGGGAACAAAGAAGTTTTCAATAATATCATCATCTAATTCAAGGTCTCCATATCATTTAAAACATATCCAGTGGTTCCACTATATATCTTATCACCATAAGAGTACCAACACCCAAAAGAGGGGTACAAAGACCTCACCACTAGTTTGCAACACCTTATGGGCTTCATATGCATGATCATAAGGCTACAACATGCCAATGACCATATTGCGTCCAAGGGACATCAAACCACCATATGTGTGGGTTCAAGACCCAAACTTCCAAGTACACCAAGGACCCCATAAGAATGGGTTCCAACATACCACCATAAGTGTGGCTTCCAATACCCAAGTCTCCACATGCAAGGGGATCAATATCTTAAGCTTGTGGACTCAAGGATCCCACAAGAACTCAACAACCTCAAGACCATCCAATGCAGGCAATGGGCTCCAACGTCAACACATCAAGGGACTTACACACATGAGCCACATTATCAATCCAACAACCAATAAAGAGAGCAAAACAAGTACAAGCATAACAAGCAACCCGAAAGTTGTTAAAGTTTGTGTAGCTGCGAGACCCATTCTCATGGAGGATGGTACCCTAGTCAGTTGACTATGATAGAGTAAGACCCTAAAAGGTACCCTAGGGTCCCCAGTAGTCTCCTAGGGTTCTTGGTCTAGGACCAAGCAGGTTGATGCCATGGCAAAGCCCCTAGCATATGGCTAGGGCCCCTATATGCCTCTAGGGTGTTTTGGTTTGGAACCAGGGACACGATGTCCAAGTAGAGCCTGCAGGTAGAGGCAGAGATATATTTCGGTCTTGAACTAGGGACACGATGTCCAAGTAAGTCCTGCAGGTAGTTGATCAACTTTCAGTGTGAGACTGAAACTCAGCTTAGTACTGAGAACCATTCTACGAGAGAATGGAGGACCCAGTCAGGGTCCAGGGATTGATCAATCTGATTCAGTGTGACACTGAAACTCAACGTAAGGCTGAAAGCCATTCATTAAGAATGGAAGATAATGATGTCCCCTCTCCTAATCGGTTATTGCTAGGTTGCTTCTCAAGGGATAGGCCACCCCTTGACGATGTCCCTAGTGCCTAACCCTTAGGAGCAGTGTTAAGGACAAAAGGATTGTACCATCCGTTTGGATCTTCCCCTTTATATAGTGATGACAAAAGTATATATAAAACATTGTACCTTGAGAGAGAAAAGTTCAAAGTCTTTGGTCCTTTTGATGAATGCTTGTCCACCTGTTTGGTTCGCCCTAAATATTATGGTTGTGTGGTTTGTGGTCCCCTTGTCGACTCTTGATCCTTTGCCTTACTTGGTTCTGACACTCGTATTTGGGTGTACCTTTGATTATGATGACTTATGGATTTTATCCTAAGTACATTTACCTAATGGTTGTACTAAAGGACCATTGGACCACGTATTGTTTATGATTTTATTAATTAAATCATTGGACCTTTTACCTTAACTTCTTGACCATTTTACTTTTGGCTTTATTTGTTTTATGTAGACCTTGGATACTTTACCTTATCATTATTTTATGATTTTTATTATTGGTGAACCACTTTATTTTTATCCTAAGTTAATCTAAGTGTTTGACTTTTGGTGTATTATTCACCCACCCTAACCTATATAAAGAGAATAATTATACCTTTATGAATAGTGTGACTTTCCTCACGTTTCTCGCATAGTGTTTATCTTACACCTCTGCGTTTTCACTCACGGGCTCGATTTGATCTTGGCAATTGTTTTACTCACGGGATTATCTCAACGATCTCTACTTAACCATCGTGACTCCTTCACGTGCTTGACCTCCGCGATCCGCATGCCGGCCGCACCTCTACCCGCGCGTGTCTCTACCTACCGGCTGCTTCTCTACCCTCGCGTGTTCTCCTCGCCTGTTGGCTGCTCTTCTACCTACGCGTGTTATCTCCAAGTGATCGCTGCTGGTTATCTCCACCGTGATCTTTGCTTCTCACGCTGATCCGAGCCTGCTCCGTGTGTTAGCTTAGTACGCGACCTCTCTTTTGCTCCGTGCACATTTTTCCTTTGCTTTGTGGTGACTGTGTCTTCATGTATCCACCCACTGCTCCCTGCGTGAAGGTTTTCCGGACAGCATTACCTTGGTCTGCGTATTGTTTATCCTCAGCGATTTCACTCCTCCGTGATCTCTGCTCTCTGCTTGTTTTATTCATGGGTTTATCCTCAGCGATTTCTATCCACTGTGATCTCTGCTCTCTGCTTGTTATCTTCACGGGCTTATCGTCACGGCTTTATCTCTGTGTGACAGCTTATGGGTTTACCTTCATGATTTGTATCTACGGTTTATCTCAGCATGAGTTCTTATGGGTTTTACCTCTGTGTGATTTATTGCGGACTTACCTCATGATTTGTCCCTGCGGTCTATCTCAACGTGAGTCCTTATGGGTTTTACCTCTATGTGTTGGGTTCCTTTCTTTGAGTGTGGACTGTGTATTTATCATCATGACTGTCAGAGAGTTTTGACTATGCTAAGTATGACTAAGTGTCTCTTGTGCTAAGTGACTGTGTGTCCTTAGCATGAATGTTTTGGGCATGACTGAATTACTCTAGCATGTACTTTTGATTGACATCTCTCTATTGACTAAGAATCTGAGGTTTGTTTATGTTTGCTTTAACCCTCTCTCTCAAGGTACGTATATGGTTTGCCTAGTTTGACTTGTCCCTTCGGTGACAAGATCAAACTCATAAATATCTGAGTATAAAGTGGATCCAACAATGGTATGATTTGCCAATAGTGTATCTATTTTTTATGTACATGATATTCGAAGTGAAACATCTCAACTTCAACGCAGTGACCAGCAGAGCGTTAAAATTAACGCAATGACCAGCGAAGCGTTGAGTTGAAAGAGATGCAAATTATTTTCTTGCTTTATTATAGTTTAAATTTTATTAGCAGCACTATTCTGAATCTGAATTTACATGTTCATGCACTTATGTTTATTATGTGTTTTACCAACTTTTTGTACCATAGTTGGGTTACTTGAGGAGCCGCCGGTTGACAGACATGGTCAATGTCTGATTCCAGTGTATCAGTTGATCCGTCTTCATGTCTAGCAAATATTGGCTAGCCAGTTTTTCATTTGAATAATTTTGACCATGGCCCCGCGGGGTTTGTACTAAAATGTGCTAGTAGGGTATTTTGAGTGGTTTGGTCTCCTGAGACGTAGAATCTCAACTAAGGTATTCCAGGGAGTTTTTTGCCCTTGACAATTATGCTTTGCCTACAGCCGAGTATAATTGACGAGGTTTTCTCCCGCTTCTTCCAAAGCTGGAATGCCCGATTTTGAATTCTGGGCCTTGGGGGGTTATTAGAGCTCAACTAAGTGTTTATAAACCTATTAGGCATTGTTACAATAGAGCATGGTCTTGTCCTAAGACAATAAGACCTTTAAAAATTTTCCGATTTTTTTTTTTTTCGGACGGGTTAAATTTTTAATTATTTCCCTAAGTTTTTGGTTAATTTTTCCATAAATTAAATGGAAAAAAACCCATTTGTAATAAGTCGGTCATCCGGACCTCGTTTTCAGTGATTGAAGGCTCTAACCTTAAGCCAAAAATCATTCTTGATCGGCCAGCCAGTCAGATCCAACTTTTGGATCATCAATCGGACACAACGCTTTTTTCTCAAAAAAGTCATTTTTGAGGAAAAAAATGATTATTTTGGAGAAAATTAAAACTCTCCAAATTAATCCAAATTCAGCGAAATAAAAGGCTAAATGACATCTCAATGGACATTTATGATGATTGGAGTTATCATAACTTAGCTTCAGTCAACATTCAGTGAGCAATAAAGTTATATTCAGTTAACGGATTTGTCATCTCCAGCTAAACTCCCGAATTGGATGAAATGGAGAGCACTCATTGGTTTGATGATTTGATCGAGGTAAAGACTGAAGATAACAGCAACAGTGGCTCCTCCATACCTAGCATGTGTTGTCTCCAGACCTGACGGGAGGCTCTCCTATGCAGATTCACGCCTCCTTCATTAGCTCACGCCTTCACATTCTTCAAGAGTGCGCCCTCACACGTGTGGCTCCATCTGGTCATGGTTTTCAGTGGCTAGGGTTGGAGTGGGGGCGCCTTGCCTAGGTGGAGGCCTCCCCTAACTCCTAGCTCTTCATTTTAGGTCTGTGCTCTCAGTTATGTGACCGAGCCGGTCAGGTTATGTGATTTGGTTTTAGGGTTTTAGCTTGATCTCATTGTATAAATAGAGGCTCCTTTAGCTCTATTCGAATGGAGATTTTGGGCATGAACACTCTGCCAAAATTATTGTAATATTTGTTTGAAGTTGGAATAAAGTTGTGACTTTGGAGGTCTATGCACGAGTTATTGGAGTTATGGATTCACATTGTCTTTGGTGATAGCTCTCTCACCTTGCCTTTTCAATTATTAAATCATTTTTCATTATATACTCTAGAAGGGCTAACAATCTAGTTTATGAGTATCTTGTTTGGATTTGATATTGTTTGTAAGGGTTTTGCAGGGATCATTAGGGGTGAAGAACAAGCTTGAGATCAAGCTCTTCTTCATGAACCAGTGGTTTTTTCTATCTAACTCCTTCATCTTGCAGGTCTTTCTAAGCACTTCCCAATCCAAGAAAGAGACATAGCTGTTAGAGCTTCTCCTTCCCTCCATCAACAAAACTTAAAAAATTCTCTTGGTTACACTGGTTACTACAAGTGGATCTCTATTTTCAAGGTTCTATGCTACCTCTTTTCCACTTTTGTAGAAGTTATCAAGTCATTTAAATCTTTATTTCAAGTTTGCTTGGCTTCTATTAAGTTAGATCTAGGCTTTGTAGCCTTAGATCTACTTTTTCAAAGCTAGATCCATCTTTCTAAAGGCCCACTTTTAAAGATCTAGTTTCATTTCCTTTTTTGTAAATCCATTTTTCTTTTTGCCTTGGAAAATGTGCACGAATTTTCTCGAAAAACGTACAAATTTTCCACTTTTAGGCTTGCTGGTTTTTTTTGTTGTTTTTCATTTTTCTTTTATTTGTTTTAATTTTGAAAATTCATAAAATCAAAATTTTTTTCCGAAAATTTTCCAAAAATTTAATTTTTTAAGCTTTTTGTACTTTTTCTCGAAAAACGTGCCATTTCAAGCTTGCTGTTTTTTTTGGCTGATTTTTAACATTTTTTTGTTATTTTTCAATTCTGCAAATTAGCCTAAAAATCAGAAATTTTTATTTATTTTTATTTTTGACTTTTTTCTCGAAAAACGTGCAATTTTGTACTTGTTGTTTTTTGCTGATTTTTTGTAATTTTCTGCTATTTTCCAGATTCTGGAAATTAGCCTAAAATGTTAAAATATTTTTAATTTTAAATTCGTAAAAAGTCTCATGTCGTTTCGTAAAAAATCATGCATTTTACATAAAAATCGGTGAGCTTGCCTGGTCCTTTCCAAGTTTTGATTTTGGGTCTCATTCCTTTGTTTTGATCTTTTGTCTCATCTCATAAGGCACTTGTCTTCTCATTCACTTAATTTTTTCGAATCACAAGTTAAATTTGGTTTCCTAACACTCTTACTAGTCCTTGTTTAGAGCTCTTATCCATAGGTGAACTAAAAGCAAAACCAAGCAAGAAAGACCCATCAGAACTAGATCTAAAGACAAGGATCCAAAACCGAAAAGAAGTCGTTCTCCTTTGTACAAACTCATAAGAGTGTTTCATTTTTACTTAAGTAGTTCTCAAAAGTCCTTACAAGGGTTAAATTCCCAAGGCATTTGTACTTCATTAATAAAACAAGGTTAAGTGGGATAAGGCCTCCCATATTTGTTTTTTCTTCCCCATTTGGGGAAGAGTGTCTTGGTTCTTAGCTTAGATTTATTTCAAGTATTTAGAGTAGTTTCATTTTTTGCAAAGTAGATACTAATAGTTAGATTAACCCATTTTGTTTCATTAACTAAGTTGATTACTTCATCTTTTAAGTTCTTGTATCTTTCATAAGTAATTCAACTGTTTAAAGTAGAAATCTCTTGAATCTCACTTTGTAGATCAAGAGTGCTCTCTATTGGAGAGTCGTCTTTTCATTGTTTAATAAGTTAATCAATAAGTAAGACTCTTGAACTTGCAGTAACACAAGTCAAAAGCACTCTCTATCGGAGAGCATCATTAGTTTTGCACATCCTTGCATTAGGCATTTAGATTATATAAGACTCTTGAACCTTTGTCATAAGACAAGGTCAAGAGCGCTCTCTGTTGGAGAGTTTAATTAATTGACTTAATAAAATCTTTCAACTCACATTCCCTCTAATTAATTCACTTCGTTGATATCCTTCACCTAGTATGCTCTGTTGACTTTTGAGTTGGGCTCGTACTTAGAACGGTGAACGGACTTGCTAAGACCGCAATAACAATATAATTAAAACTTTTACCCCATAACCGACGCATTGGCGTTGTCTCGATAAAATACTCAAGTAGTGGGCAAATTCCAAGTGTGGGCGCTGGGCAACCCAATCTGAACACTCGTTGGTTAAGTTATTGAACACCTAGCTTGTGATTCCAGACAGGTCCGTCATGTCTTCAAACGGAGCCACTGAAAGTATTTCCGGTTAGGTTTCCTAGACACTTTAAGCAAGATCACCATTAAAATCCTTAAAACTTACCAAGAGCACTCGCACAATTTAACATTCACTGGTTTAATTTCTAGACGTGTGTTTAATTCTCTGGCGCATTTTAGCTTCATTGACTTCACAAGGCACTGGTCCTTGTTTTGTTTTGCATAATTATATTATTTGATCAATTGTCTATGGCTTAATATAATGTTATCGCTGAATGCTTAATTGATGTCTAGAATTTAAATTTATCTTTTAATCTCTTGTTGCAACGTGGATTGTTTTTTTGATCTTGTGTCACATTCATAATAAGTAAAACACCTTCAAATTATAATAACTCCTAAAAAACACCCATCCGCATCCGCAACCTTCAAAAAACACTTTAACAACTTAAGAGCCGTAGAAAAACTCTTTTGTAGGGACTACCCCCCTTGGCTTCGTTAGGAGTTAGCCTAAACGGAGGAGCTAGGAGTAGGTGACAGTACCTAGCTCTGTGCTTGCCCCCAAGGTCACACCTCTCCCTCTTTCCTAAGTGAGGAGACAACTTTCAATTGATTTCTCCTGCTGGTGTGCAATCGGCGGACAACAATGTGTATTAAAACTTCACTAACCTTCAAATTTTAACAAAAGCCAATAACCAAAGATCAACCAGGATTAAGTAACTCGACAATGGACTCAAATGGGACCAAGATACAACTTATGGGCACTTGACCAAGTCAATGGGTAACCAAGGATTTTTCTATTGTTCTAAGGCCTCCAAGGGCTTGGACAAGGTCAAAAGGGCTCCTCTAACACAGACAACCACAAACTAAACACTAACCCTCAGGGGCACCAAGGACTCAACAGTTGGAATCAATGACCAGACACCATTGGCATCAATGACAACTTAATCAATACTTAGCTCAGTGTGGATAATGGGTTTTAGACTTTTAGTACAAAAATATACGTCTTTAGTAGTTACTCATTTGTAATATCGATGAATCTATTTGCAAGAACCTCCCATTGATGGGTGTATTGTTTCACTATTTGTGCTTGTTGTAAATGGGCATGTTGCTGCCTAATACACACCTTGGGTCACCTGGCAGAAATCTTCAAACAACTAGGTGTGTCCTTGGGGGAAAGCTCGAGTCAAGTATTGTCACTTGATCTTGACTCCTCCATCTAGGCCAACTCCTAGCGAAGCCAAGGGGGGTGGTCCCTATTAAAAGAAAACTAAGGTTGTTAATCTAAGAAAAGGGAAAACAACTATTTTAGGAGTTTATTTGTTAATCACGAGAGACATATGAAAATGTACTTAACAACATATCAAACATATCATCATCATTGCATAAAAGTAAATACTTTAAAGCATAGTAAGATAAACAATTGAGACTAGTGCCAAAAGTAAATATGATGCTGTAAAAGTAAATGGTTTTGCTGTGTTCTTGGTTAATTTTATTATTTTTTAAATGAGTGTGTTGCCGCTTAATTCGCACCTCGGGTCATGTGGCAAAAACCTTCAAGCCACTGGGTGCGACCTTGGGGGCAAGCTAGAGCCAAGTGCTGTCACCTGATACTCAACTCCTTTGTCTAGTTCAACGCCTAGCGAAGCCAAGGGGGGTGGTCCCTAATAAAAAGAATCTATGGTCTTTATTTTAAAACAAAACAAAAGAATCTAGTTTTAAATGTGAAATGGATTAAAACCTTAACAATGAGTTACTGCAAATGAATTATAATAACAATTGCATTGGTAATTCAAACACCATTCATGACAATATGCGGAAATTGATTTAACCATAAAAATGTGGAAGGCCAGTACCAGTGAATATGGAGTGCTTGTGTATAAGGGTTGCTGCTGTAGTCTTAGTGAAAGTATTGCAGTGTCTTGTTGGTAAGTTTTAAGATTTATTAGATGAGTTAATTAAGGAGTGGGTCAATTGGTTTTTTTTCCAACAAGCCAAGTTCCCTTGAATTGAGCGCTAGAGCTGTTTTACCAAGTGTCCAATGGGGTGAGGCATAACTTGCTTG
The DNA here is from genome assembly GCA_001517045.1 of Pseudotsuga menziesii. Classification (NCBI taxonomy): domain Eukaryota; kingdom Viridiplantae; phylum Streptophyta; class Pinopsida; order Pinales; family Pinaceae; genus Pseudotsuga; species Pseudotsuga menziesii. Next base: position 256,449 of record LPNX010400869.1, read on the forward strand.
GAGTAGCCGCCTGACTCTATGGTAGTCACCCTTTGCGAGACTCTATGGTAGTCACCCTCTGCGACCTCCCAAATTCTTAGGAAAATAACTTGTGTGGATTTCCCTATTAATCTAGTCACCAAGCTTTCTTCCTCTATGAAGCAACCAAACTGATCAGACAACGCTGCAGCGGCTTAGAGCATACGGGAAGCAAGGCCTTGGTTTATTTTATTAAGTCAAGATGTGCTGTTTATTAGTAAACAACTCACGACTGAGAATCTCTTTCCCCCTTACGGGATACTCAGGAGAGCATAACTGGGTTAATTTTAAAGCTAAAACTGAAAAAGACGGAAAATAAATTTGTTTCTAATTAATCCTACCACGAATCTCTTTACCCTTTCGGGTAACTTGAGAATGCGTGGGGTTCGTATTTCTTTTATTTTGCAAGGATGATAAAAAAAAGAAATAAAGCAGCTAATCTACCAAATCAAACCAAGAAATAGAGACTACACAGTTCCCCAAATGGGGATGGCGTGTGGGCACTTTGGCAGCCCACTCGCTCTTTTTATTAAAATATTTATATTATGAAATAAATCTCTTGGATGTTGTATCTATGGCATATAATCAATGTAGAGGGGATACAGGTTCACATGGAAAGGATTAGAGCTATCTTGGATTGGCCTACTCCAAAGACAGTGACAGAACTGAAGGGATTCTTAGGCCTTTGCACATATTACAGGAGATACGTAAAGGGTTTCTCTCATGAAAAGTATACTTGTTCTACTTTGTCGACTTGCTTGAAAAAACCCACCAAGTACAACTTAGGTGCTAACAAGGAGCAGTCAGGAGGATCATAGGTCACATCTTCCAGTTTGGACCTTTCTTATATGGTGATGATAATACTTTCAGTTATTGTATGGAACACTTGTGGATCGTATACATTGAGAGAGAGAGAGAGAGTGTTAAAAGTTTGTTTGCCTTGTCTTGTGGTTAAAAGGGTTGTCTTCCTACCTTGTCTTGTGGTTAGAAGGGTTGTCTTCCCACCCTGTTGTGACACCTTTTGTTGACTTGTGGTTAACCTTGTGTTGACCCCTCCCTTGTTGGTCCTATGTGGTAGCACCCCCTTTTGAGTGTGGTAACTTGACCCTCCATCGTGTCTTATGAAACCGTCTCATAAGATATCTTAACTTTAAGTTATTTTATATTTGGTAGCCCTCCTTAATTGTGTGACGTCTTGACCCTTGTAGAGTAACTTTAAAGTCAATGAAGACTTAGAAGGTCAAACCTTCTAGAAGTCCTTCAAGGGTTATAAATACAAGCCAAAGCATTCATTATGCATGTGTCTTGTAGAGGAGATCTGAGATCTAGTTTGCTTTGTGACTGTTTAAGGGTTTTGCTACACTAATGTTGATGGCGTCAACGGTTTAGAAGGCTACTTCTTGTTTTCTGTGGAGACCCTTTGCTGTTAGGGTTTGTTCTTGTGTCCTGTCTTCCTTGTTGAGCCTGTTGAAGGTTGCTGTCTACCTTAAGGTCTGATCTGAGGTTTGGTAGCGGGTGCCGCTAACCTATCTGAGCCTGTCGAGGTCTGCTTTTACTATTTTAGGGTACGACTGCCTTGTCTGAAGGTGCCCTTTCAGGCGTTGACCCTCATCAAGAGGCGATGTTCCTAGGCTTGTAGGGTTAAAAGAGGAGGTTGCAGTCCCTAGTAGGGTTGAAAATTGCAAAAAGTAGCTATTTTTTGGGTTTAAGTTTTTTTTTTAAATATCCAGGGTATTGAACTAAAATGCAGACCTAAAACTAATAATGAAATGCAATATTTACATATGAAAAAAAACTGAAATTTTTGACTAAAATTGATAAAGAGTGGGGTTTTAAGGTGCTACCTCAAACCCTAGGGCATAAAGAGAGGTGACCAACCTCCTTCCTAAGATGTCTCTCCAAGGTTTGACAAGCTAGGGCCTCCTTTAAGAGATTCTAGGGTTCGTTAATGGAGCATAGCAAGGGAAAAACTAGAGATCCAAGGCCCAAGCCAAGGAAAACTCCTTCAATGAGGATGTTCTCTAGTAAACCAAGATGACAAAAGACTGATAAGAAGCACAAATTAGAGAAAATGCAGCGCTAAGACTACCATTCAATCCATAAAGTGCATGAACTTATCAACTTTTAACAAAGATAGATCAAGATAGAAACCCTAGATACCTCCTCGTGCATGTCTATCCAACAATTCTAGCATCACCTTAGCATGTGCATGAAACAAAAGAACACTTTAGATTTTTCCTTAAACCAAAGAAAAGACTCTCCTCAAGAGGTGCGCATGACTTCATTAGCCCATAGAGTAAGTAAAAAATAGCATTTTCCCGTGGGGGGTAGAACAAGTGGTAAAGTTGTTAAGTTGTAAATGGAAGGTCTCGTGTTCAAATCCCCCCCCAATCTTACCTGTGTCGCATAGTCCAGGCCCTGTGGATGCACCTAGGGGTATAATGGTAGCGGGATTGGATCCCTGGACTTCGTGTCACGCGAGTACCAGCATAGTCCCCAGTTGCCGATTTCCTAGTACAAAAACAAAGAGAAAAATAACAGTCATAATGTTTTGTCCCCGAGTCTTGTGCTTTACAAATGACAGATGAAAGGATATTTATATCCTATTTAGCACAAGACTTTAAAATTGATCAAGGCTACAAGTTTAATTTGTCAATTTAAAATTAAAACATTAAAAGTATTAAAATATTCAACTCAAGACTAAATTAGGCCATGTCACCCACACGTTGGCCTAAAACCATTATAAATTGATGAAAAATAGTAAAATAAGCAAGCCAATGCCTCATTGTGACTGCAAGAGTGAGCCAAGGGGGGCGTTTTGCCTCTACTAACCCCAGAATAATGAAAAATGTTCTTCAACTACCCCCTTGCCTTAGCTTGAGGCTTGATCGATCGATGCTAAAAGCATCAAGGGGTCGATTTGGTCAGAGAGGGTCAGATCAGCTGTAGAAAAGGTCCAAGTGGGGTGTGAGAGTGGTGATGGATCATGGAAAGATCTCCCTGGATGAAGTAACAACCCCGACAAAGCAGAAAACGGGTGGTGGTCATGTTTCCCAATGACCTACCCCTGGAAGCCCCAAGACACCAACCCTAGGGTTAAAAACCCCAACAAAGGGCAGTCAGCAATGCCATTAAGCCATAGTAGTTCCAAGGGCAAAATCAAGGGGCTGGGCCCTGGCCAACCACATATGAAGAGCCCACACTCGATCTTTTTAAGCCCTCCTTTGCCAAATGACTTGCTGGAACGCTATAGAGTGGCAGAAGCGTAACACTGGCTCCAACTACGGGACATGTGCTCCTGACATTCTCCTATGCTGTGACACAGTAGACAGCTGACATTCTCCTTTCAGATGGATGTATGCTGGGACACAGTAGGCACCTGACATTCTCCTTTCAGATGTTATCAGTAGCTAATTTGTAGCTAGATTAGCAGATGTTAACTATATAGTATAAAGTAGTACCAGCTTTCTAAAGGTGAAATTTAATGACAAGGGCTGTATTACTGTATCACAGAAAAAGACTTTGTTATTCAGGCTTATCTGAATGGAGGGCATGTGTTGATTCCTTGATAGCTGCAAGTTGTTTATTTAAGAGACAAGGATGTTTCTGTTTGATTCATATTATCAGCTTTCTTAACTGGGATCATGCATCTCATGACTGATAGCCTCTTGGACAATACCTTGATTTGATTTTTGTGCTTTTCAGTTTTCGAGGAATGTCAAAAGACATGGACAGCTATTTTGGTGGATGAGTTCCAGGATACAAGCGGGATGCAGTATTGTTTGTTGAAATTGCTTTCTTCACATAACCGTATTACTGTTGTTGGAGATGATGACCAGGTATTATCCTTCCCAATGTTTAGAAAATCTGATATGGTCTTTTATGTCGCTGTATCGACCTTCTGTTTGATGCCTATATATTGAGCAGTTATTTTTGATGCAAAGATTGAAGTAACATAGAAGTCTAAAATCATGTATTTCGGATGCAGTCAATCTTCAGCTTCAACGGAGCTGACATTTCTGGTTTTGATTCGTTTCGCAAAGACTTCCCTTCTCATAAAGAGGTATTCAAAGCTGTCGGATTTCACTATTAGGAACTTGCTAACAGTTTGGTTGTCATGTTCATTACAATCAATTACATTGAAGAATAGGTTTTTGGTTGTGGCTTATAATTGAATTTTTTTTTATTGTTGAAATAAAACATTAAATGTAAGATAAATTTATTTATTGCACCGAGAGGAGCGAGGTGCTCTCCAATCCAGTATGACGAAGATCCTGTCACGTTATGCTAGTGGACATAATAAAAAAAAATTAAAAAATTAAAAATTAAAAATATAAATTACATATTGACTTACATAAAAAAATTTAAATTAGCATAGATCCATTTAAAACCCAGATCTATCAAGTACCGAGAGAGATCCAAATGGTAAAAAAATGTACACCTCAAGAAATTGGATCCCTATTGGTGCTTGATAGATCCGGGTTTAAAATGGATCTATGCTAGTATCTAACAAATGACCACAAAAGAATGTTGATGGGACTGAGAATACATCCAGTGTAGATACAAAGTGGGAGTGCAAAAGCAACTCCTAAATCAGAACTGAAGTTGGAGAAGATAGAGAACCAAGTGTCTAGCAAAAACTAATTGTTTAGCTAAGAGAAGATATAAAGTAAAAGAAAAACAAGGTGGAAATACATTTTAAGGCAGAAATATGGTGCAATAGTATGGCAATTTACAATTTAACAAAAAACTTGTAATAGGCAAGCCTCCAACTACCTTAACCAGACATGCAACAATCTTGGCAGATTAATGCGAAAATTGTATCTATATATAGCAAAAATAATAAAATGGTGCCATCATGTCCACAGCTCCACATACCAAGTAATACCAAAAGGAGATCACAACATAATAGCTCACTGGCCACAATAAATGCCTCAAGAATGATGTGTAGCAGTAAAGATGATACATTGGAGAAAACTCTCTTTATTTGGAAAACTGCTTATCTGTTGGTTGATGACTGAGTCAGTCTTGGCCATTATAGGCAGACAATTGGAAACCGACTTTTATTGGTGTGTTGGCTAGGAGGTCCTCTGAGCTGTAGTTTTGAATCTTGTGCTCAAGCTGCTAGGAATCTGAGATTGAATGATTGATAACGAGACATTTGTTTGATTTAGTTGGTGGATGATACCACAACCTTGCTGACTTATATCGATCCCTAGAAGTAGGGGATGTTGTGTGGACTTATACACATTGCTTAGAACATGAGCTGTGGTTTTAGTGGCTTCGGTTTCTGCAGTACCACTCTTCCAAGTTGTTCTCGTGTGGGAGTTGTCTAACAATACACAGTTTTTTTTAAGTACCCATGGGGGATTTGAACTCGTGACCTTCCATTTACAACTTTTCATCTCAATTACTCGTTACCAATTGGTCTAACCTCTGTGGGCTAACAATACACATAGCTTAAGCTGCAAGAAACTTTTTATTGGGTCCTTATAAGGCTATATATTCCAAAATATAGAATGATCTATATATAAAATTCACTCATCTCTAAACGAATTAAGACATTAAACTGAGGTTTCCAATCATGAGTAGTTTCCTTCAACTTAGGGTAAAAGTCTTTTGAAAGTAAACAACAAGTCCTAGTCCAAACCACCGACCTTATTTTACAGGTGGATGATACCACAACCTTGCTGACTGGTATTGATCCCTAGAAGTAGGGGATGTCGTGTGGGCTTATACACATTGCCTAGAACATGAGCTGTGGTTTTAGTGGCTTTGGCCTCTGCAGTACCACTCTTCCAAGTTGTTCTTGTGTGGAAGTTGTCTAACAATACACAACTTTTTTTTTTAAGCACCCACGGGGATTTGAACTCGTGACCTTCCATTTATAACTTTTCATCTCAATTACTGATTACCAATTGGTCTAACCTTTGTGGGCTAACAATACACATAGCTTAAGTTGCAAGAAACTTTTTATTAAGTATCCACGGGGGATTTGAACTCGTGACCTTCCATTTACAACTTTTCATCTCAATTAATCATTACCAATTGGTCTAACCTTCGTGGGCTAACAATACACATAGCTTAAGTTGCAAGAAACTTTTTATTGGGTCCTTATAAGGCTATATATTCCAAAATATAGAATGATCTATATAAAATCCACTCATCACTAAACAAATTAAGACATTAAACTGAGGGTTTTAAATATGAGTAGTTTCCTTCAACTTAGGGTAAAAGTCTTCTTAAAGTACCCAACAAGTCCTAGTCCAAACCACCCACCTTGTTTTACAGTATGGGGTTGATTTCTGCTAGTGCAGGTTGTTTATTTTAGATCCAGGACATGGGGGTACTTGTTACTAGCGAAGTTGTACTTAGTTTGACTTTCAAGTGAGAGGTCAAGGTTTGAACATGTCATATGTTCTCACCATTATTGTTCTGAATTCCATCAGGCCTTTCATGGCCCCTTTTTTTATGTTTCACATGTTTATACCTTGCGGGGATTTGTAATAAAGTGTTGTAGCAAGATGACTTTTTGTAAAGGACTTGGCTTTCCTAGGACTTAGACATCAATCCAGTTATTCCAAAGTGTTTTTTTCCTTGTTAATTACGAATTGCTTTGGAGCGATGTATAATATTTGAGTTTTTCACTTGCTCCTCCAAAGTTGGAATGGTTGTCTTGGTGGTTAGGCGTTATGAGGTTATTAAAGTCCAAGTGTCAATGCATATTACCATGCTAGGCATTATTTTAGAGTCATATGAACATGTGCTAAGTCCCCCTAGGTTCATTTTTGTTTTCCACAAAAAATGAATTTTCTCGTAAAAAAACTAAGATGTTTTAAATATAAAAATTAAAAAATGTCATAAAAGTGTGGTTAGGAGGAATAATTTGCCATGGGGGTTCCCGTTTTCTAACTCAGAGCACCCACATAACCCCTAAGCCCACTTTTGAGAGAACTTGAGTGATTATTTATCACTTCAATTAAAATTCTCTCGAAAATGTAAAAAAAGACCAAATAAATGGGCAAAAAGACATAAAATGACAAAATGAACATCCCTCTAATCAAGCAAGTTTGTCTAAGACTTGGCTCCTGTGATTGGAAATCAAATCCAAGGTGAATAAGAGCCATTCTCTTGATTGATTTGTTGGTTGAGTGGATCTACACTTAAGGGGGGCGCATTTCACTAAATGAGGGGCGCATCTCTTGGATAGGGGGTGCATATCTCATTGGGAGCCAATGATTTAGAGAGATGGTGACTCAAGGTAGAGAGGGCGCCTACCTTACGAGAGGTGGTGCACCTCTCTTAGCGTTAACTCCAAGCCAATCCCACAATTTACTGTTGGAATTGGACTTCACTCTCACAAGTGGCAATTTGCCCCTCTTGGGCCTATTCGCCCCCCCTCTCTCATTTTTGCTATAAAAGCAAGTGCTCTCTCCCTCTTCATAGAGTTGGAGTCTTTGGGTGAAGAGTTTGCTATTGTAATTCTTGCATATTATTTTTTGAGAAATAAAGAGACTTTGGAGGTCAATTGTGTGTGGTGCCATTGATGAGTGGATGAAGTATCTTGGTCTTTTATGGAGGTAACTTGTATTTGATCTTCTTGTATTTCATTGCATCAAATCTAGCTTATGATCAAGATTGTTATCAATTTATACGAAATCGTAATCAGTTTGTTTACTGTATTAGTCTTTTTTGCATGTATGGTTAGAGATCTTACTGGAATGTTTCATTTGTTTATGGGTATTTTATATTGATTTCTTACATGTATGCTTCTAGATTTGATCTTTTGTTTGCAAAGTGATGTGATGTGCATGTTATCTTAGTTGGATGATTGAAGATCTTGTTTGCTTCTTCTTTTCTTTCTAACAATTTCTTTGCAGATTCAGTCTCTCGACATCCCACAAGCAAAGCTTTCGAAGTTTGTTCATCTTGTCTCAAGCCCTCTCTTTTCTCCCTCTCTCTAAAGTCCCTTTTATTGGTTCCAGTTACTTTTATGAGTAGTGGTAGATCTACAATCAATTTCATATTTATAAGTAGATTCATTATTGCTCTTATTTTATTTAAGATCTAGTTAAATAATCAAGTTTTATCATTGATAGTCTGGATCTATCATTTCTAAACTTTCTGTCAAGTTATAGTTATTTGCGCATCTAAAAGCTCGATTCGATTAGTTTAGTAGTTGATTTCATGTTACATATAGCATCAGAGTGCTTTGATTGCTTGTCTTCCTCAAGAAGCAAGCAAAGATCATAAGGAAAGTAGTTTTTTAGCTCACTTTCCTTGGTTGTTTTATGCTTTTTTTAGCTCTCTTATAAAATTTTTCATTATTTTTGTAGGCTTTCCCAAAGCACTCTTAAAGTGTTTTTGGGTGTTTTTCACTAATGTTTGCTTGCTGATTTTTCAGACTTTTGCGATCAGGTAGAGAGGCACTTTGGCCGATTTTTCAAGATTTAGAGCTTTCAAGACATTCCAGATACCTTCCTCTACAATTAACCATCTTCCTAAACCATTATAATCCTTCTAAATCCTCCATTATAAAGGATCAGAGGCATTCCAAAAGAGAGAAGTGATTGTAATAAAAATAATAAAGAGCTCAGGTGGGCTACCCGAAGCCCACCCCATCCCCCTAACGGGCAATCGAGTGGTCTCTTGTCATGGAGTGCTTTTTCCAATTTTTGCTTTAGTTTTGTTTTTATATGTTAACAAGTGGATTAAAATCACAAATCTCACACACTTCACCGCAATTTGTTTCTTTTATCTTTTGCGAATAAAACGAACCCGGCTATGTATTCTCGAAGTACTGAAAGAGCTTGCTTGAGTATGGGAAAAGAGATACTCAGTATTTAGTTTAGTTAAGCAACATCACATTTAAAATGGATAAAAATAACCAAGACTCTTGACGTCTCGAATTCTCTGCGGCATGTTCGATCAGTTGGTCACACTAGAAAGGGATTAGAGTGACTGGCCTAATAGGGAAATCCACATAAGCTAATGTTCGAGAATTCGAGAAGTCACAAAGAGTGACTACCATAGAGGCAGGGGGATACTCGTTAATGAGATTCGTTCTCTCCTCATTGGACACTTGCTAAAGCTGCTTATGGGCTCATTTCAAGAAAATTAGTCTTATTGGGTCAAACAATAATAAATCCACTCCCTTAATACTCAGTAATAATTATAAAATTTACCAATGAGACAACTACAATACTTTATCGACACAACATCGTTGCACTTTTCAAAGCATTCACATTTACATGCATCATATTCACATCTTTGCAATTCTACATCTATATTGGGCATTGGTCTTTACTTTGCTTATTATCTTTTTCCATGTTTTACTTTATGGAAAATGATGATGATGTATGTCATATGCGGTTGAGCTAGTTTATTTCATATTGCTGTTGTGGTTAAAAAATTAATTAACTCCAAGAGTTTTTAAGCTTTTCTTTTTTTTAGAATAAAAGCCTTATATTTATTTTTATAGGGACCACCCCCTTGGCTACGCTAGGTGTAAGCCTAGATGGAGGAGTCAAGTTTCAGGTGACAGCACTTCACTCGTGACTTCACCCAAGGTCGCACCTAGTGGCTTGAAGATTTCTGCCAAGTAACTTGAGGTTCATATCAAGCGGAAAATTACTCTTTAGGTCATACTATTTGTAGTGTCCTAAAGGAAATATACCAAAAATGAAGGAAATTACCTATCTTGCAGTGCCTTTTTTTTCTTATTTTATTTGCTTTCCTTGGCAATTGTAATTTTTTTCCTTCTTGTTATCATTCTTTCTTTTTATTGACAATGTATTCTTTTAAATTTGTAGGGGCTGTGTGACCTTACATCGGTGTTAAGGGGCCAATAATACCTTTGTCCAAGCTGAAAATGCCTAAAAACATTTCCATATTATGAAATGGCCAAGAAACATCTCAGAAATGTTTTCGAGCATTCTGTGCCATTTTGGAGAGCAATATTTTTTTGGTCTCTGAAATGCTTTGGGTATCAAAATGATTAGGGGTGGTGGGAGGAACCGAGAAAGTTTTAAGGGCCCATCCTTATAAGTGTAGAAATCTTGACAAATCTTACTGATTCTTAAAATTCTAATGATAAAATATTTAGCAAAATCGTTGTTGAAATATTCATATGTACAAGGGTCTGATGTAGTTTCCAGATATTTTTGGTGATTTTTAAAGTGATTTTTTTTTATCTTATACAATTTGGGTGAATAGTTATTACAACTAGCATAGATGCATTTTAAACCCGTATCTATAAAGCACCGAGAGGGGTTCAATTTCTTGAGTTTTTTTACACATTGAGAAAAAATTTACACAAACACCTCAAGATATTTGATCAGTGTGTGCTTGATATATCAAGGTTTAAAATGAAATCAATATAATTTTTGTTTGTTTGTTTAAGCCGACATCATTTTTATATTTATTTCTCTTTATGGGAAGTGTTGTTGCCCGAAATTTGCATGCGAGTGCTGAAGCCCAAAATGCAGGCGCGCCGGCCTAGTGACAACTCTCTTTCGAGAGGCCAATGTCACCACACCCCTCTCTCCTCGCTTCAGGCTGGCTCTTCTCCAGCTCTAGTGGGGTTTCCCTAAATTAGGATCGCTAAGGCAAGTGTAGTTGAGGGCAAGGTGATTTGAAGAGGATTCCTTAGAGAACCATGGGTAGCAAAAAAGGAAATGATTGTACTTGATGGACATGAAGGGAAGGGAGGATCAGTCCTTGAGGGAAGACCAGTGTTAATATCCGAAGGGTGAATGGAGTCAAAAGGGGACTCGGGGAGGCCTTGTGTTTCACAGAAGGGAGACTAAGCTGGTGCGTTCCACAATCAAAGGCAAGGAGAATGTAAGTATAATTGACTACTTTCCATTACTCCTAAGACCTTCAAAAGCATAACGCCGACAAACAAGTTGACAACCACAAATGTTTACCCAATGGGCTAGGTTATAGCCTTCTATGCTAGGCGTAAATCTACAACTTATGAAAAATGAAGAACTATGACAGAGATGCCCAAATGAATCAAGGAACCCAACATGATTTTTTCTATTATTCAACTCTGGGGAAAAATCCTCCTAGCCAAATTTTCCATCCTTTACAAAGAAGAAGCCTTGCTCCTTTTATAGGCCCCAAAAAGGCTCCAATAATAAACTAATAAAATAAAGGGAGAAAAAAGTGAGATAAAAGGAAAATCCACTTTTCTCTCAAACCCAATCTCAAAGACTACTACTTTAACTAAAAGGAAATCTTCCACAATTATTGGCTCCAAACTTTGTATAGCCAAAGTGGACTCAAACCAAATATGCCATAAGCTAAACTAAGGTAAAAAGTATTTTTTTTATTAAAAATCCACTTCACGCTGGCTGCCAGCCGAGGTCCTTGTCTTTGTCCGCCAAGAAAAATCGTGAAGACACCCTGGTAATTACTACAAAATGTCATCATTCTCTAGCTGTTAGTCTACACTTGACACTTCGGCTGTCAATAGGAATCGGTTGCTGATGGAAATGAAACGTAGGCTATGCAGAGGATGGTATTAGCTGCTCTCGAAACGTGGCAAAAAACACTGAATTCGTGAACCGCTCCAATAACTTCCGAACTCACGAAATTTATCCCACTCGGCCTTCCGTGGTGGAACTCCCTGTGAATAGCTCGATTGCTTGTGAAAAAAAAGTACTTAGCCACTGTATCAAACGAAACTCCCCGTAGTCGGTGTTGCTGATGAACTGTGCTAAACAAACTCCACGTAGCAGAGAGAACTAGTGAGTGGCTGCTATTGAAATGATTCGAGGAATAGTCTTCACCAAACGGCTGTTGAAACTGAAGATTGGATTTTGCTGCAAACTCCGCTTGGCATGATAGATACTCTGAAAAGCTTTAAACTCACGACTGCCCACAGTTTTACGCCTCGAATTAATGCGCTCGATTGCAATCATGGATGTCGGATGTTGAAATCGGCTGCCAATGTGGAATGCGTCCTCACGTTGGAGAAAATGGCGAGAAAAACCACTCGCTAGATATGAACTGATTAAAACATAATTTCTGCTGCGTGTTTGGTGAACTCCGAGCTTGGTTCAAAATCGTTGATTTGGCTGTCAGCAAGATAGAAGGTGGATTTACCTTCCGAAGACTTTAACGCCCTCATACAATGTGTTTCTGTTTCAGATAACAATTGCGATGCCATAGGGCTCAACGCTGGAGGTGATAAGATGTACAACAACGAAGAAACAACGTCCACCACAATCGAATCAAGCGAAAGATATCTTGAAATAGTTGGTGAAGTTCTATTCATCCACAATTTCAATAAATCCTTCTTTACAGTGAGTGTTGCCCTGTACCTTTGATGTGATTTTGGCCATTTAATGTTTGGATTTTTTATTTGGGCTATTAAACGTTGGATAGAAATGATAATTGAAGGTTGATATGCATAAAGAAAGAATTGTTGAGATCGCATAGTTCCCTGAGTAAGCAAATTCGAGTCACAAAGAAAATCAAGACACTTGACAGTCTTCTCCATCGCTGAATCATGATACCTCAGATGTAGAAAATTTTCATGAATTACTTCAACCCCCAATTCATAATCCCCTGTAATGTCCTCATCTGATTAGGCATTGAGGACCAAAATCGCTAACCTATGTGATTCCTGTGGGTTCGAGTGGTTATTGATAGTTAGGGAATCATCTAAACACTGATGCCATCTATAGAAAATCTAGGGCATCATCATGTTATCACCATTAGGTCAAGAAGGGCCACCAGGGCCAAAGGCCACCATCATGCATGCCATCTAAGCATTATTTAATGATGCATGCACTCATTTAAGTCTCCATGCGCATGCATGCAAGTCAACTGCAAATTAGAAAATAAAGTGACCTAATTAGGTCAAAGATTAGGATTTTCGCAGTTGAAAGTTATAAAAGGAAGATAAAGTGAAAGGAGACTCACTTTTGATGATTATTATTTTGGAGCTCTTGAATAGCAGCACAGCGTGCAGCACAACAGTTGGGGTTGGAGACAGCGTCTTCAGCTAGTGGGGTTTCGGCAGTGAGATATCTGCCCTAGTCTCATTCAGGGTAAGCCATACAGGTTCACCATTTGCTCTTCCATTCATTCATAGTTATCCAGTATACTACAGGGATTGTTGTAGGGGCACGTGTGCAGCCGTAAGGGGTTTTCAGCCAGAAAGCCCTAATCATTCGCTAGGTCTTCAGATCTTAGTTTTACTTCGCAACCCAAGCACCATTCTCATCATCGACATCTTACTCCAGTACCCGGTGATTATCAGATCCGATCGTGCTAATCTTGAGTAGTTATCAGCCATTTCGGGATTAGGGGGGCGTGAGCAGCTGCACCTCTAGAACAATTCGCTAGCCCGCCTAGAGACCTCAGAAATTCTGCATGTGCCAGGCATTCTCTCTGGCACGGGAAGGCTATCAGTCCTGCAAATCAGCAGCTTCATCGGACACCTCCTTCACTGAAAACTTCACCCTTAGCTGATCTGGGGTTCGTGCTGCTGAGGTTTCACCGAAAGCAGAAGATATCAGTTCATCTCCGATTCAGCTCTTGATGCATGCATACTCTCTCAGGAGCAGTCTAGCCAGCTTATCAGTGGTAAGTGTTCATACTATCCCACAAACCCTAACCCTAATTTTTGCTATAAAATAGGGATTTTTGTATAGCAGTTTGCATGCCTGGTTGTATCAGTGTATTTGCTTAGAATTAGAAAATATCGGGATTTGGGATATTACATCCCCATGGTGGGAAATAATGTCGTGAAGTTGTGCAAAACTTTGCCCTTCTTGCTTGCAATTGTCTAATGCAGGTCCTTTAACTTTGGACTTACGCTTTTGCAGAACCGTTCTCCAAATATCAAAGATGCTGCTGGTCATATCTTTTCGACCAACCACCCGAGAACCAATATCTACCACATTTAGAAAATCTTTCTTTCTGTTAAGAAACTAAAGAGTATTAAGACAAGCTCATATATCACATTCAGTAAATTCAGCCAATGTAGTAAGCCCTTGCGCACTTGCCTTAAATCCTTCCTTCTTGCAGATATATTTAAGCCTGGTTACTACCCGGTTGGTACTCGGTTGGACAAAGGTATGCACCCTGGCCACTTCCCGTAATGACCGCAAAGCAGGTGCAAACATATCGTTACATATGCAAATCATCGGTCTTGACAGTTCTTTGGGCCTTTCTTCTTGGTAGCCTTTACAGATTGTGTAATACTTTCGTCATTTTCCTTGTCCAAAGTTGCCTTCTTCTCTGAGGAAATCATCTTTAACAAAAATTCAACAACACCCTTTCCCTCACCAAGGGCTCCATCAATTTCATCAATCACTAAACACTTTGGCTTAGAATCAACCATGACATAGTTCATTTGCACCACATCAAGAATCTTCCCCTCTATTGTTGATGCAGACCGATCATCGCTTGCATTTATCTCTTTTAAACCCGAGAGCCTTTTTATTGTTTCATCCTTCTCTGGTTGCTTAACTCGTGACGATTTTCAGGAATGGTTTCACCCTTTCTTAATGCGTTCTGAATATCAAACTCTGCAAGATTTCGCACAAGGTGTTGAAGGATTGACGAAATTACTTCTTGATCTTTCAAAGTGAGCTCGGTGGACACCTTTGTTAGGATTATCTTCAGACTGATTGCTGACTTTCTTTGCACGTTGATTCCTTCGAAAGAAAATTTGTGCGTGCACTTGCTGCCTGTGTACAACCCTGTGTAAGTGGGGGGTAACAGGAAGAACATATTACATAACATTACACAACTTTACGCGTTACAACTTACAACATCTCCCCCATATTGGGATGTAGAGCACCTGACTACTCTTGGTGCAAAAATAATGGAAATTGGTGAATCATTTTTGGAAAATTAGTCAAATATTTAAACTTTAGCCCTTAAAATTTTTCCCAGCGAGAGGTTTTATGGAACTTGTGTGTGCCCAACACCTAATTTGGTAGTGCAAGTGGTTGAGCTCCATGGCCACCTTCTTAGCTTGATTTTTGATTTACAAGGCACAATTAGACAAAATGAAGAATTAATGAGTAAGAAAATTTCTTTCTTTGAACATATATCATTTTGGACATGCTTAAGTTCCATCTGAAAGAAGTGGAGAATTTCAATTTCGATTAGACGCCATGGATGATGAAAGTTAGTGGACCAATTGAAATGGTCCTTGAAAACGATTTCCTTCCAAGTGATATCCACAAATAGTTGTGTTCCACAAAATTTTAAAACTTATCCCCAATTGATGCTAACCTTTGTAAGTTTGTACACAACCATAAGAGCTCACAATATTATCCTCCTCTGTGTAAAAGGGGTTTCGGTGGGGGGTGGGAGTGCCCAACTTGACAAGTTGGGGTCCTAGATCTAGACCTTGGATTATAAGAGAGTAGGCTTAGAAAACAATCATTCTATATCATAGCTTTTAAAACATTTTTAAGCCTCTTATTTTGACTCTTTGTTTGGGGGCCTCTAGACAATTATTAATGTGGGAAGGGGCAAACTTTGTAGTTGGTATGGAAGAATTCCATTCTAGTCTTGTTGACATTTAATTTAGTCAAAATACTCAAAATACCCAGCTTCAAATTTACAAAGTCTAAATCAAGCTCTTTGTTTATATCATAACCTTGTTGTTGGCGTTGGAAAGATTAAGCCACCTTTTTAGTTCTTCTGAAGACAACTAGTCCTACTTCTGATTGCCATATATCTTTTACTTTTTTTAAAACCTTTCATAACTACCTCATTGCATCATACCAAGCGATGTCTCTTGCATCTATCTATCTTCAGTTTGAACTATCACTAAAGGTGGTTTTGGTTTTGAATTGATTGCCATTCCCTCAAGGAAGAGGCTTCCATGCTTCTGAAGCTTCCCATATATGCCAGAAAACAAGATCAAGAACCTCAATTGGTGGAGCAAGAGTAGTTAGAGCTAGAATGCCATGCGGTTGGAGGCCCTTCGAGCCATTCTTAAAGGGAAAAGTAAAAAATATTAATAACACTATGGTGTCTTGTTATAGTGCAATTAGGCAGGTTTAGTTAAAGCCCCAAAGATCATTACTAGTCCACTGTCACTTGTTAAAGTGATGTTAACCATTGTCACTGTTTCCGCCTTTCACACACTTGGGGGGGGGGGTCGTGGCAGAAATCTTGAAGCCACTCGGTGTGTCCTTGGGGGCAAGTCTTGAGTCAAGGCCGTCACCTTGTTTTTGACTCCTCCGTTTAGGCCAACTCCTAATCGAAGGCAAGGGGGGTCGACCCTATTAGTTTCTAAGGCTGTTTACGGCTTAGTGTAATGATGATGATTTAGTTGTTTAGGAGTTTTAATAGAAATGAAAAATTGAACAAGATATTGCAACAAAAATAATTAAAGCACTACAACATATAGATTAAGAAGTGATATGCAAAGCACACAGAAGCATATGATTGTAAAATGTAAAACCAATGCCAATGGAGTCTAAAAAATAAAGAGTGCTTGTTGTATTGCCGAAAGGAAATATGTTGCAAGTGCTCTTGGTCAATTTTAAATTAATATCGAGATGAGTTGATTAACTTAGGGGGAAGGGAACACCAAATATACCCGAAGGTACGAGGAGTATGCTCAAAACCTTTATTCGATGCCGCTCCCCACAAGGAATATGTGGGCTGGTTGGATTCTCTGAGACATGTTCAAAGCTACATGAACAATGGTGTAGCCTAATGGTGTCTCGAGGTCACTACCTAGTTGTTCCAGCTTCCTTTGTGTATTTTTCCAGCGCAACATATCAAACCGAGGTGTTGGATTTTCGCCTAGTGAGGTTAATTTGAGATGTGAAAACTGATTAATCTAGTCGCCCACGTTTCTTTTGATGCAGCCAACTGTTCGGTCGAACTGCAATGGTGCAGAGCATACACAACGGGGTCTAAGTAATTTTAAGGATTTTATGAATTGTTTTGTTTGTTAAAAAGGAAAAATGTGACCTCCAAGAGTCTCTTTCGGTTCAAGTGAACCTCAATCGAGAAATCAAGGAGGGTAAATTTTATTATGCTTAAAGTGAAATAAACTTTGAAATGCAAATAAGGACGAAGCAAGTTATTTAATTAATCCTACCACGCATCTCTTTCCGCTTTTGGGTGACTTAGGAAGTCGTGGGTTAAGTAGTAGTATTACTTTGATAAATGAAATATGGAATGATATGATCAAGCTTGCAACATCTAACAAAGTATACTATCCTGCAAATAAGAACTAATTTAAAGCAAAACAAGAAAAATGCAGAAAACAAAAAAAAAAGACAGACGCAGATCCCCCTTGGGGGGATGGGGAGTGGGCTCGAAAAATCCTACTCAAGATATCCTTTATTATTGCAGTTATAATCTTGTTAGAAATGCTCTTTGGTCCTTGTTATCTGGGATCCATAGGCTTACAATAGGTCAAAAAGTGACAAATATTGGAAAGGAGAGCTCTGAGAAGCCCTGATTCATAGTTACCAGAACTAGAATCGACAATAAATCGACGAGGCAAAAGAGAAAATAGTTTGAATCGGATCGGGAAAAAATCGGAAAAAAAAACGGCAAATACAAAAAATTAAATATAAACATATATTTTGAATTAAAAAAAAACATTTTCATAGATATTCATATTTTGAATAAAAAACAATTTTCATAGATATTCATATTTTGAATTAAAAAAACAATTTTCATAGATATTCAAATAGCCATGTCCATATACTGCAAGTTATCAAAAGATTACAAAAGATATCTTAAGATTAAGTTCAATTTTCCACAATCTATTCGTAAGTATGTATCTATTATTCATGTGTCTTGTGAGTTGGAGTAGAGATCCGACATTGTTGATTTAATTAGAGCATTAAACGGTCCTAATCCTACATCTGAGAATTCAATGTCATTAATTATCATTAATTTGCTATTTTTCATCTTTTAACTTTTAAACGAAAAGTATCAAACATTTTAGAAGAAACAAAATAATAACAATTGCAAGGTTTTGTTCCACTTAAAACCAATGATTTAAAAATCGGTCTGACTGGTTTCGGAACCGGTCGGTTCACCGGTTTGGTACCAAACCGGTTCAATCGACAGGCAAATCGGATCGGCGTCCGGTTCGTTACTGAACCGGCCGGTTCGGTCACCAAACCAGTCCAATTCGGTAACGAACCGATCTGACCGGCCGAGTTCCGATCGTGACCAGCCGGTTACGACCCATCTCATGCAATTTGTCATTTTTTATTTATTTATTTATTTTTTATTGTTTTAACTTTTAACTTTTGTTTTTTACCTAACCTAAAGGTTAATCCCTAACCTAACCCAACTCAACCTAACCCAACTACAAATAATAACAAGTTGAAGACACTCGCTCACTTTTTGTTTGATGTGTGTAGTTTAGAGTGGAGCTGAGTTTGATGATGATCATTGATGATGTATTATGTAGTTGATTATGCAGCATGTTTTTTGGACTCTCCAGGCCATATAGCCTTTACTATATAGGGCCTAGCCGCCTATGCTCATGGATTATGCATTTTGTTCTAGTATCCTAGATATGTTACATGTATTATCATTTATGTATTGCACAGAGTACAGTCACAGACTCTTGATTGCAGTACAACTTTGTGCCATTTTGATATATTGACTCTTATATGGTATATACATGAGCAGATTTTGGTTATTTTGTCTTCAATGCCTTGGAATCATGGATTATAATCTTGAAAATGTTGTTTTTCTTTAAAATTTAAATACTTTATGTATTTTTTTAGCAAACCGATTCATTAAATTGAAATTGGCCGATTTATGACTGATTCATTACCGATTCCGATTCCGATTCCAAGTTGACCCTTGACTAATTTCAATTTTTAAAACTATGCTTAAAACAACTTTACACGGGCACACTAAGATGCTGAGTCACCCAATTCCAATCTTAATGTAAACATGATCGACTTGTCTCCACCTTAAGAGAAATTTGTGAGCATATGTTGAGAATCTACAATCAATGAAAGAAAAGTTGTCGTTGCTGGACTAAGTCGTAGATGATATGGTGAGTCATGAGTCGTGAATGTCGACTGGTGATGGTTGCTGCCCCTTCACTGTCGGCTGCCCCTTGACATTGTTCATAGTGTTTCCCGTTGATGTGCACACCGTCAGCCATAAATCTTTCGAACGATTGTCTCCCGGCAGAAGGGAGAGGTGCGGCCTTGGTGGCAAGCAAAGAGTCAGGTGCTGTCACTTGATCCCGGCTCCTTCGTTTAGGCATACTCCTAATGAAGCAAAGGGGGGTAGTTTCTAAAAAGAGTTTCTAAGGCTCAAAAAGTTTTAAATATTACTTAGGTGCATGATGTGAATGGGTGTTTTTTAGGAGTTTTAATTAAAGACTCACAATCAAAAGACCCAAGAAAATACTTGCAATATAATTAAAAATTCATCACCATTTGATAATCATGATTTCACAGTAAAGCATTCATGATATGAAAACAATACTCCAGATGGATAATAAACAAATGTATGAAAGCAATACTCCAGATAGATAACAAACAAATGATAAGACCAGTGCCAGATGGAGTGCTTGAGATCGTTTTGCAAGTGCTTCTTGGTAAATTTTATTGTAAATTTTTATGGGTGAGTTGATTATTAAGGGGAAGGGAATCTCCAAGATATACCTTTCGGTACTGGAGATATGTTCGGAAAATAATCTAAGTGGCTCCGTACGAGAACATGTGGGTTGTCCAGAGTCCCAGAAGCGCTGTTCAACACTACACCAACAAGGATGTAGCTTAACTGTGCTATTAAGATCTCGGTACAGTGGTTCCCGCGATCCCAGGCAAAATTTGCCCACTTTCAAATATTCAACGAATAACACCGGATTTTCGTTGGTTTCTTTAGGGAGAAAATTTTATTATGGTTGAAATAGATTTAAAATGTGAGAATTAGAAAAGTCTACGGCTGCTTCTGGGTATCCCAACTTGGTAGAGCATACATAGCGTAGCACATATGTTTATTCCGATTTTAATTAAGGGTGAAGTGGAACCATTGTAACAACCCTCCAAGAGAGAGCACTCTTGATCCACCTTATGGCGAGATTCAAGAGATTTATGAAAAAAAAAGTTGCTAAAAGAAATGAGTTAAGCAAATGGACTCTCCGACAGAGAACACTCTTGATCCACCTTTCGGTGAGATTCGAGAGATTTTTTGTTCCTTTTAGATTTAACAATATGATAAACAAAGGCTGTAAAGCTAAGCTAAAACAAAACAAATGAAATACAACCTCTTCGATAGAGAGTGCTCTTTGTTGTCTGCCGAATGAACACCGTCAGCATAAATCTTTTGGATTGTTGTTTCCCAGGTGGGAAAGGTGTGGCCTTAGGGAAAAGCAAAGAGGCAGGTGCTGTCACCTGATCCCAGCTCCTTCGTTTAGGCTAACTCCTAACGAAGCCAAGGGGGGTAGTCTCTAAAAAAGAGTTGTCTAAGGCTGTTGTTGTTAAATGTTTTTGGATGAAGATGTGAATTAGTGTTGTTTAGGAGTTTTTATGGTATACATAATAATTAATTAAGCAATCCACGCTGCTATTTGCAAAACACGATATAAATTAAATAAGAAGACTGAAATTAAAGCATCCACAACATGAATAGCTTAGAATAAACACGACAAATGGTCCAGCTCAAGTAAAGTGGAAGAATTAAAAGACCAGTGCCAAAATGGAGTCAAAGTGCTGGGGATGCTGAAATACAAGTCTCGGAGATGTTCGTGAGATTGTTTTGCAAATGCTCTTGGTCAATTTTATTGCGTATTTTTAAGATTATCTTGTTTATTAGGCGAGGGGAATTTCCAACTGGTACGCAAGGTACTGGAAATCTAACCGGGAATATTCTAAGTGGCCTCGTTCGAAGACATGTTGGACCGTCTAGTTTGCAGCAAGGCGTTCGATAACTTTCCAACCCTTGCAACTGAGGAGGGATACCTAGTGCCCCCAGTAAAGATTTCTCCACTTAGAATATTATCGTGTTCAACACCGGTTCGTTGGTTATGGGGTGGTAAATTCTATTATGATTGTACTTGAAATTATATATGTGAATTAGCAAGTTACAGTGATTCTGGGTATCCCGAACAGGTAGAGCATACACACTGTAGAATAGTAAGTTCCAATTTTAGGGGATAAGTGAGTTGAAAATTTTACTAACACACACAACTATCCGATAGAGAGTGCTCTTGATCCACCTTATGGTGAGATTTAAGAGTCTTATATAATCTACAATGAGAATGCAAATGCAAAATGCTTTCCGATAGAGAGTGCTCTTGACTTGTCTTATGACAAGTTCAAGAGACTTTAGGTTCTTTTTATGAATTATCAATTAAAAAGCAAAGATACACATGGAATAGATAACATGCAAATGATGAAAATTAATCTGGCAATTAGTGGAAATAAACTAAGTTTAAAAAGCAATCTAATCTAAGCAAGAAAAAACACAAGACACACATCCCCCAAATAGGGGAAGTAGGAAAAATGTGGGAGGCTTAACCCCACTAGCCTTTTTATTAATGATTTACAATTTTTGGGAATTTGACCCTTGAAATGCAAGTATGAAAACTAATGAAGCTTTAATGGCTTTTACAAAGGATGTGTTTTTATGCTTGTATTTGGCTTCTCGTTTTGCACTCCTCTTCAATCCTCTCAAGTCTTTGGACTTGTCTTCTTGATTCGCTTCGTCTTTGGTACCTACACAATAAAACCAAACACTCATGCACCCATTATTGTTAATAAACAAAACTAATCTAGATGCAAAAATTGAAATTAATCTAAGTACAAAATTGCAATTTTTTAGTCTTTTTCGAAGTAAAACTAGATGCAAAATTTTACACAAAGTAGGATAGAGGAAGAGGGTAAAGCGGGACAAAAAAGGAAGCAAAAAGAGGGCTGAAATTAATGAGGAAAAGAGGGAAAAGGAGGGGAAAACATCAGTAAAGAGGGCTGCAAAAAGATGAAGAAAGAGGCTGAAAAAAGTGGAAAAAGAGGGAAGCCAACAAAGGGAAAAGTTGGCTGCAAAAAGTTGAGAAACGAGGCACGAACTAAGCAAAAAGAGGGCTGCAAAAATTAGAAAAAACATGGCAGCTAACAAGGAGAAAAGTGGCTGCAAAATTTGAGGAAAAGAGGGTGGAAAAAAGTGAAGAAAATGGGCAAAAAGTGAGAGAAGAAAATGTGAGAAAAATGAGAAAAAGAGAAGCAAGGAAGAAGAAACAAGAAAGATAAACAAGTGAAGACAAAGAAGCAAGGTAGAAAGAGGCAATGGAAAGCGGAAAAGAATAAGCAGTGGTGGATCTTGTAAACAAAGAAAAATTTTAAATTTTGATTTGATGTATGAAGGATAAGAAAGAGCCCCTTTTAGCCGTGTTTTCTTGAGTTGGAAGCAAGCACTTTGTAGACTCTGCGGTGGTGAAAGTGTTAGATTAAAAACTCTTGTATGAATAACTGGTTGAGCTTCAACCCTTCCTCCTTCGGTGATCCTTGAAACAAAACAATCAAACAACAATAAACCAGATCAAGTGCTAGAATGCATAATAAAATAAACGTCTGAAAAACAATGGTATAACTGACTACTTCCTATTCAATTCAGATGTTTCATTAATCTTGCATAGATAACGAAATTAAGACACTAAATGGCTACCCTACCGTGCTAGATTTATAGCCCTCCTGAGCTAGCAATGATCATATATTTACCAAAGAAAGAGAGTAAGAAAGGTATCACCTCACAAGATGAAAACCATGAACACAAAGAGCCCACACATGGACCTCCAAAGTCACTTTTATTCCATTAAGCAAATATCGGGTACAAATTGGGTAGAGTTCTCTTGCAAATTCTCCATATCCAAATGGGAACAAGAGACCCGCTTTTATACAAAAAGAGAGAAGCTAAAACCCTAAATCAGACTGAAGCTCTGGCAATTGATTTGGAGTTGAATTGATGCCTGACTGAGTTGTAATTGAGTTGTGGAGTAATGAGTGGGGGTGAGGTGTCCTCAATCCTCCTCGGTCTTATCACCCGACCAATAAAAACGTGCCAAAGAAGGGAAAACGTCCATGCATGGAGAGTGGCGCAAATCCTGAGGTGAAGTTCACTCTAGCACTCCGATATTGACTCAGATCAATTAGGACTTGATTGGATTCTTCCTAGATGCTTTTTGCTGAGCTAATTAGCCCTTTATTAAATTCAATTTGGATTATTTTAATTAAATATTCCTCATTTATTAATTTTGAGGAAATATTTAATTCAGAGAAAAACAATCATCCAAAACTTAGGATAAGTGTGTCTAGGGGTTAAATGAGTGTTTTGACTTATAAAACAAGTCATTATTTGCCAAAAACACCCCCCGGACCACTTAATTATTTCAAATTGAAAATTTTCAATTAAACCATAGTAAAAATGGTTTAATTAATTCTTTATAGTCCAAAACAAAAAATTAAAAAGTGCTACGCGTTCGGGAATTTTTTTTTGGACATTGTTTTAATGCATCCCGGGGCTTAGGAAATGACCATAGACATACAACTAGTGTCTAGTAGGTTCATATTCAACAGTTGGACTCTAATAACCCCACAAGGCCCAACTTTCAAAATCGGGCATTCCAGCTTTGGAGGAAGTAGGAGAAAAACTCTTCGATTATTACTCGGCTAAAGACAACGAATAATCGACAAGATAAAAAACTCCCTGGAATACCTTAGGTGATAGTTAAGTCTCAGGAGATCGAGCCACTCAAAACCCCTACTAGCACACTTTATTAAACCCCAAGGGGCATGGTCATTTTAACAAAAAAATAAAAAAGGCTAGCCAAAATTGGCTAATTGAAGCACACTACATTTTTGAACCCTGGAGATGAACATTCATCATGCTCAATAACTGGCGGCTCAATAGAAATCCATTAAGTGCAGAATTAATGGATAACAATCTTATCCACTTTTCAGTGAGATTCAAGAGGCTTTGGGTTCCTTCTTTTCTTTTAGCAATTATATATATAGATATATATAAAGAAAAACTACTGAAATGAAACTACACTAACAAAGTTTTCTTTTTTATGAAAGCTAAAAGATTAATCTACTCTAACAGTTATTATTCATGAAAAAAAAGTAAAAGAAAAAACAAGGACGATACAGGCTTCCCCCAAATGGGGGAAGTGGGGTGTGGGAGTGTTTATCCCACTTTCTCTTTATTAACTTGTTACAATGCTTAAAAAAGAAAGGGTGACTTTTGATCCTTGAAAAAGAGGTCAAAAGGCCCTGAAACTGCTTGGGAAAGCAGGGGAATGAAGGAGGGGGAGGTAGGATTGAGTATGGGTGCTTCGGGTAGCCTAAGACTCAAAAATTTGGCAGCATATCCTTCTCTATTTTCATATACCTGCTAAAAACCAGCAAGCTTACCATGCCAAGTTAGTGGGTTACTACTTTAAAAATATATAAAAAATACATAAAAAATACAATACTTTAGTACTTGTTAAAATGGGAAAATTTTGGACTTTTAAGTACGAAAGTAACTAGTGATTTAGATCCAATATCTAGAGATGAAAACTTGAAATATTTTAGAGCTAATCCTATTGCAAGTAAAAAAGAATGATAAACATTTTAGATTTGTTTTTGCTTGTAACAATAAAGTAATCAAGAAAGAAAAAGATTTGTAGTTTTGAAGAAGGAAAGAGAAGGAACTTAAGCCTAAGCTTGAACAAGATTGAGGAGGAGGATGCTTGAAAAAACAAGAAACGTTAGATCCTAAATATGTGGTGAAGAAGACAAGATGCAGCCAAGCTCCAATCTTACTCCACGCTTGGTGATCTGCACAACTAAAGAACCCTTCAAACAAGTGATTAGATCTAGTATGGTAGGTTAAATAAAATCAAAAGTGCAGATGTATAATCAACAACATGTAACTCTTAGATCTTAGATAACTATTCATAAATAAACAAATTGAAACTTCAAATGTCTATTCTATGGATTAGCATATAATATTCTTAGTTAGATAATCAATACTTGCATAAAAAGAAAAAGAGCGAAGCAGATATCACCTCGGTTATTTAATCAAACATTCACAACAATGAGAGTTCTTGCACCATCAGTCTGACCTCCAAAGTCTCAACTTTATTTATAAAAATATAAGCAATTACAAGTTACATGAGCAGAGGTTCCTTCCATTCGTCTAGAAAGAGGAAGAAGGACCCCTATTTATACAAAAAGGGAGAAGAGAGGGCTCATAAACCCTAGCGCAAGCATCAAGGAGAGATTAAGGGCCGCAACCCTAACTAATTGATGTTGATTTTTGTACCTTGTCAGGAGTTCCCTAAGTGACTTTATTTTGCCTGAGTCACTTAAGAGGGAAAATGTGACCCTCACATTAAAGTCACTTAAATGTGACTTTATGACTAAAGTCACTTTTTATAAAGTGAGTAAGTGAGTGAATTTATTTATGAGAAATAAATAAATGAGATATTCACTCTCACTGTGATGTTATAAAAAGGAGTGAGGGAGGCAAAAGTCAAATAACTTTTCATTTTACAGATGAAGGAGAGGAGAGAGCTCAGTGAGGTCGAATTGCTCAAGGAGGTCAAATTTCCAAGTTAGGGTTTGAAGGAGAAGATTCCAGCATTCAGTTTGCACATTTCCCGAGGTGTACGGCCACCACAACTGCTGATGTACGGCTGCATTAATTATAGAGTACGGCTGCATTTAATGGCCCGATTTTCCAGGAAAGTGTACGGCTGACCTGCACGCAAATCGAGGTGTACGGCTGCTGTCAGTGCATTAAATGCTGCACGGANTGTACGCAAATCGAGGTGTACGGCTGCTGTCAGTGCATTAAATGCTGCACGGATCCCGAGGTGTACGGATCTGTACGGAGCAATAAATTCGGCACAGATTTCGAGNATTGATTTGTAGTTGAACTGAAGCTTGGTAGATGTGATTAGGGTGAGGTGGCCTCCACATAGGTAAGGCGCCCACCTTACTCCCCTTGGAAACATCAGCGACCAATACAAACATGCCAAAGAAAGAAAAACGTCCATGCATGGAGAGAGGCACAAATCCCAAGGTGAAGTTCATTGCAGCACTTCGATACTGACTCAGATCAGTTAGGACTTGATTGGAATCTTCCCAGATGCTTTTTGCCGAGCTAATTAGTCCTTTACTTTATTCAATTTGGTTTATTTTGGAGAGTTTTTGATTTATCTCCATTTAATAAAATACTAATTATTTTAATTTAAATATTCATCATTTATTGATTTTGAGGAAATATTCAATTAAGTGAAAAATAATCATCCGAAACTTATGATAAGTGTGTCTAGGGGTTAAATGAGTGTTTTGTCTTAATAATCGAGTCTTTATTTGCCAAAATCCACCCTCGGACCACTTAATTATTACATTTTGAAAATTTTCAATTAAACCATAGGAAAAATGGTTTAATTAATTGAAAAATTTAATTAGTTTTCAACACTCAAAAATAAAAAAATAAAAAATCCGAGGACGTCCGCTAAATTTTTTTTGGACATTGTTTAAACATATTCCGGGATCTCGGAAATGACCATAGAACATACCAATAGTGTCTAGTAGGTTCATATTTTAGTGTTGGACTCTAATAACCCTCAAGGCCTAACCGCCAAATTTGGGTATTCCAGCTTTGGAGGTTGTTATCCACTAATTCTTCACTTAGTGAATTTCCAGTGAGCCGCCAGTTATTGAACATGATGCATGTTCATTGCTAGAGTTTAGAAGTTCAGTTTGTTCCAGAGTTAGCCAGTTTTGGCTAGCCTTTTTTATTTTTTGTCGAAATGACCATGCCCCATGGGGTTGTAATAAAGTGTGCTAG
>LPNX010400869.1:284862-301499 GCA_001517045.1 Pseudotsuga menziesii
CTCTTGAGTGGCTCAGTTCCCTTAGACTTAACAAACAAAAAGGGTATTCTAAGGAGTTTTTTCCCTTGTCGATTCTTTCTTTGCCTTTAGTCGAGTTATAATCGATGAGTTTTTCTCCTGCTACCTCCAAAGCTCGAATGCCCAAATTTGGCAGTTAGGCCTTGGGGGGTTATTAGAGTCCAACATTAAAATATGAACCTACTAGACACTATTGGCATGTTCTATGGTCATTTCCTAAGTCCCGGGATGTGTTAAAATATTGCCCGAATTTTTTTTTTCCCGGACGTCCTTGGATTTTTTTAATTTTTATTTTTTGACTATAGAGAAATAATTAATTTATTCAATTAATTAAACCATTTTCCTATAGTTTAATTGAAATTTTTTAAAATGTAATAATTAAGTTGTCTAGGGTGGATTTTGGCAAATAAAGAATTGTTTTCTAAGCCAAAACATTCATTTAACCCCTAGAGACACTTATCCTAAGTTTTAGATGATTATTTTTCTCTTAATTAAATATTTCCTCAAAATCAATAAATGACGAATATTTAATTAAAATAATCATTATTTTATTAAATGGAGAAAATCAAAATATCTCCAAAAAAGACCAAATTGAATAAAAATAAATGGCTAATTAGCTCGGCACTGACTATCGGAGGAGATTCCAATCAACACTAGACAGATTTGAGTCAGTATCAGGGTGCTTCAGGTAACTCTCCGTTGAGATTTGCACCTCTCTTGCTCATGTGGGCAAATTCCTTGTTGTGGCCTCTTCTGATTAGCTGGGTGATAAAACCAAGGAGGAATGAGGTCACCTCACCTCCTCTCATTACCCCAGCACTCTGTTGGACCTCAGTTACACTGCCCATCAGTTTATTGGAGCTTTAGTCTCCTCAGGGTTGCACCCTCCTTACTCATGTTCATGCTAGGGTTGGGCAACTACTCTTCTTTTTGTATAAATAAGAGGCCCTCCTCATTCTGGATGGATGGAAGGGACCTCTGCCTATTGTAATGCTGTTGAGATTTTAAGGAATAAAGTTGAAGACTTTGGAGTTCTACCGTGTGCTATTAAATGAATGCTTTTGCAATGAGGTGACATTGTAGAAGTTTTATTTTATTTGCTAATATTATTGATGGATCTAGCTTAGAAGGTTATTCTAAAACACGGAGGGTAAACCTTTACGGTTGTTAATTTGTTTACATACTTGTGCTTTGCTTTCAAGAGGTAGGAAAGTAACCAACTATACTCAGTTGTATTAAGTTTCTTTTGATTTCTTGTTTTCATACACACTAGATCTAATATTGTTGTGCAAGTATTGTCTCATAGTTTTTTAGGTCACAGATTCAAAGGAGGACTGGAACTCAACTGTCTCTTCTCTTCCCTTGGAAACTTTTACAAGATTAATTCAATTTGTTGCAGGGACCCCAAGGCCATCTGCAAAAGATCAAGAAAAGGCTTGAATTTCTCCATCTATCTCTTCAAACTCTCTCTCTTTTTCTCACAGGTCTTTGCTTAAAAGTGGAGTTTTGGAGTGACCAAGACCATCAAGGAGGCCTCAGAATAATCCGGTGGATAGCCACTTTGCTATAGTGCCTTGGTGCACCGTTGTAAGCTCTTAGATCCAAGTTTAATGGACTAAGAGGAACTCCATCTTCATCATAAAAGTTGTAAAAAATTTAAATGAGAGAAGTGGGGTAACCAACACCCACATCCCATCCCCCTTGGGGGGATTTGCGTCTTTTTGTCATTTTGTGAGATTGCATTTTTCTAACCTCACCGCTTCACACACTCACTTTTTTTAGTGCAGGGTGTATACTTCTTTCACTATTCACTTTTTAATCCATTTTTTATTGTTGCAAAGTAGTTTAGAAATAAAACTGTTGTTCGTCGCCACGAACTATGCTCTCATCTCCACCCAAAGGCTTTGTCGATTAGTGGAGATTGATAAGAAAAGTGATGCATAGGTTTGGCCATTATATCTTGCATCAATAGTGTTTTATTTCTTTCATATTCTAACTTGTTTAATAAAATAAACCCAAAATCTCTTGAACTTCGCTGAAAAGCAAGTTAAGAGCGCTCTCTGTCGGAGAGTTGTTATTTCTGGTTTTAGCTTAGCTGCTTTTCTGTTAACTTTCTTAAATCTCTTGAATCTCGCCATAAGGCAGATCAAGAGTGCTCTTTGTCGGAGGGTTGTTACAATCTTAATTAAAATTGAAATAAACCATTTTCGACATTGTGTATGCTCTACCCAATCGGGATACCCAAAAGCATTGTAGATTGATTAAATTCTCACATTTTAATTTAATTAGTCACCCTAATAAAATTAACTACCCAAAATAGAAGTGAAAATCCGACGCTTCAGTTAGAGTTTGTGTGGGAAAATTTCGCCTAGGGAAGCTGGAACCACTGTACTTAGATCTTGGGGGCACCGTTAGGCTACATCCCTGGTTGGTGTAGTGTTGAACACGCCCTTGGGACTTTGACAGCCAACATGTTCTTGTACGGAGCCACCAAAGCCTAAATTCTGGACATTCCTCTCTGTACCTTTACAGTATCTCCAGAGTTTCCCTTCTTCCCTTAAATAAGATTAACAATCTAATAATCTAAAAGTCACCAAGATACACTTGCACAACATTTTTCTTTCTTTCAACAAATTATCACTGTGTTGACTCCATAAGGCACTGGTCCTTGCACTTTCATTTGCTTTTTATCAATATCAAGTATCATGCATCTTTTATTTATTTTCCAGTGATTATTAATTCATGCTGTTAAAAGTACTCTTCTTAAACTATTGTTGGAACAATATCTTGAAACCCCACTTTTTTAACTCCCAAAAACTTAATAAAACCATCAACTAATTGGATAATCCTAATAACCTTAGCAACTTTCCATAGGGACTATCCCCCTTGGCTTCGTTGGGAGTTCTGCCTAAACTGAGGAGTCGGGATCAGGTGATAGCACCTGACTATTTGCTTGCCCCCCAAGGCTGCACCTCTCCCTTCTGCCGGGAGACAGCCGTTTGAAATATTTTTGGCTGACGGTGTGCACATTGACGGGCAACAGAGGTAGCAGGAGAAAAACTCATCGATTATTACTCGACTAAAGGCAAAGAAATAATCGACAAGGGGAAAAACTCCTTGGAATACCTTGTTTGATTGTTAAGTCTAAGGGAACTGAGCCACTCAAGACCCCCTAGTAGCACGCTTTATTACAAACCCCGTGGGGTATGGTCATTTCGACAAAAAATAAAAAAGGCTAGCCAAAACTGGCTAACTCTAGAATAAACTGAACTTCTGAACTCTGGAAACGAACATGCATCATGTTCAATAACTGGCGGCTCACAGGAAATCCACTAAGTGCAGAATTAGTGGATAACACACAGTTCAAACCGACCGCTTTGTAGATGATATGGTGACAGATCACTTATCCTTCACACCAGCTAGAAGAAAACACTGGGCGTAGACTAAAACACCCACTGCAAACAAAGAAATGAGCAAAAAAGGAAAAAATCGGGATTTTATAAATTTATGGGCGGTGTTGACCCAAAAATCGCGATTCAAACTCGGATAAAGATTTAAATTGCTAGTGAAACCCGCGTTGATCGGGTCAAAATCGGTCTACCAGAGTAATAGTCAGAAAAGTTTAAATCGGATTGTTTAGGGCTCGATCCCGATTTAAATCATGAAATCATGTTTTAAACCGTGATTCTCGCTACATTGCCCAGAATGGCCTAAATCTCCCAAAATCAGGCAGCACCTCCCTCTCTTTTTTGACGGACTTGCTAAAACCCAGCAAGTTATTAAACCCAAAAGATGCTCAAAAACACTTTAAGAGTGTCTTTGAACATCTAAAAAAGATTTCTAAAAAATCTAAGTTAAAAATTTGAAAAGAAATGCTTGAAAATAACCATGGAGCTTTCCTTGGGATCTTGGCTTGCCTTTTAAGCAACCAATATGATGTGCACTTTATGCTAGATCTAAAATTGAAAGCATCGAAAACAAATCTTTAGACTTTGCAAGATAGAAAAAATACTCTTTTTGGACAAAACTTGCAAGAAAAGACCTTAATGACTAGATCTAATTGAAATATAACTTTTAAGAAGCTTAGATCTAGATTAGAACTCAGATCTATGTAAAATATTACTCTTGCAACTAGATCTGAAGACAAAGAACCAAGTAACCAGGTAAAATTTTAAATTTAGAGGGAGAAAGAGATATGGAGAGGAAAGGCTTCGTAGTGGGTTGTCGATGGACTATGTCATTTAGAGATGTCGAAAGTAACGTGAAGTCAAACTAGATCCACGATTCTTTCAAACCAAGCAACCTGTAAATCACTCAAAAGACTTATAAACCCGTGAAATCTGGTGATTGCACATAAATCGAGATTAAAACAACATGCGTATAAACTTATAACACATTTCAGATCTAGATCTCTAAATATACGTATTCAAAATAGAAGAAACAAGTAAACTTATGTATAGCCTTCTATTTCTAATGATTGGGAGCAATCCTTGTTCAACCAAATTCATAATCCAAGATGCAAAGAATTTGAAACAACACACAGATTACCTCATGAAGATTAGACAATATTGGCTCACACACAATAGAACCACACCATTAACATCCAAAGCTTTCTTTATTATAGCAAAATCACAAAATATTGTATCAATTACAACTTAGCAAGCACCTTCATCCAACTCTAACTAGCTTGAATGAGAGATGTACCTCACGAAGCTCAGACAATATTGGCCCACACACAATAGCACCACACCATTAGCCTCCAAAGCTTTCTTTATTATAGAAAAATCACAAAATACTATATCAATCACAACTTAGCAAGCACCTTCATCCAACTCTAAGTAGCTTGAATGAGAGAAGACAACTTTATTTTATATCCAGAGCAAACCCCTGGGGGGGCTACTAACACTGAAGATAAACCCGGAGTGTATCTGAGTTGAATTGAGCTTGGACTGAGTTGAACTGAAGAGGTGATTGACACCTCTCTCACCAAACTCTACCAACCATTTATTAGTTGCCAACACAACCACCCAACTCACCAAATCCCCCAACCACTCCACACTGCGTCCTTCATTCCCTCACGCGTGAGTCTTAAGATTAGCGTGAGGTTTGGTGATGTCATCCAAGTGACATGATTCACTAGCATTTAAATAAGTCAAACCTTATGTAACCAACCATAAATTAATCATTGAAAATGGTGGACCCTTCCTTCCCCCCTCAGGCGAGCTTCTAATCTTTGACGTGAAGAGGTGGGTGATGCCACTTACATGATTCACATCATTTTCCACTCTTTAATTTAAAACCAAAGTTTAAGTTATAACATGGAAAAAAGGTCGCATGATTTATGGGGACCCATGCCATGTCATCTCCACACCTTAATATTTTAATTTTTTCACTTTTCAAACCTTTGACTTTAGTGCCAAAATGTCATAATTTAGCATTGAAATGCCATCTTGATGCACTTTTAGCTGAATAATGCTCCACGGGGTGTTTCGGTCGCCTGAATGATATGAAAAGTGGCCTTTGGGGTAAAGAGGATGCTCTGAGTGTGAAAACAAGCATCCCCATGTCAAAAATGTACTCCAAACCTGAGTTTTATTACACTTAATTTTTTTTTAATTAAAGCATTAAAAAATGGCCTAATTTTGCGGAAAAATTTATTTTCTCAGAATCAGACAAAACTCTAGGGGGACCTTGTACATGTCCATACGACTCAATTTGAATGCCTAGCATGTTGGAAAACACTGACACGAAGGCTCTAATAACCTCCTAAGGCCTAACCACCAAGACGACTACCCGAACTTTGGAGGCGTGAGTGAAAAACTTGGAAATTATTAGCCATTTTTTCAACAACCAATAATAACCAAGGGAATATAAAAAAACACTCTGGCTTGTCGGCTTAATGTTTAAGTCTGGGAAGCCGAGCCTTTTATAAAAAGTCATCATGCTGGCACATTTTTTACAATTTTCCCAAATGGGTATGAACATGTGTTACAAAAAATTTCCAACAGACTCCTAGAAAAAGCTTGGCGGACTTCTGAACTCAGATCATGAACAAGTGTGCTTTTTCAAAACTTCAAACCCTGTCGACTCACTTGAAAAAACCACCAAGTACAACTTAGGTGGTAATAATCACCACACTAACTACCTCTATGCACTTTCGGTTGGCTCTTCTCCAACTCAAGGGGGTGTCCTTGGATAGGATTGCTAGTCTATGGGAATGAGGTCACAAGATGATTTGGAAGAGATAGCCTTAGGAAAATGGTGTTTGGAGTTTTTAGTGATTTTAGATTAGGTGATGGGGAGACCCAGAGTTTAGTGCCAATATCCAACTTGGGCAATGGAGTGAAGGTGAATCAAATGGTAAGAGGCCAAGGAGAATACCCTTTAAGAGTTGGTCTACTTCCTTCAAAGGTTAGGGTTCAAGACTATGGAAACTAGTCACTTATCCAATGAGGATAAACAATGGACTTCAATCTCTACAATAGGGGCTTCAATGGAGGAAAGTCCCTAACCACCTAAGATCAACTATGGAGAAGGTAAATACCCTAAAACCTTTGCCAAGGGAGCCAATGTAATGCAAGACAAGGTCAAACACTTTCCCAAACTAACAAAGGAGAATATGCCAGTAAAGAGCCCAATACATCATCCTTCCAAGAGTTATCAACAACTATTCTTTGGATCAACTTTGAGAGGTTTGTAGAAGACTTGAACATTCCACTATTAATCCTTAAGTACAAGCAATAGAGCCAAGAAGAAAAGGTTTAAAAAATTGACAACACTTTCACCACATTCAAAGAACTCTTAACACCATAAATACACAAAAGAAAGATATATTGATTAAGCTCCAAAAGGGAGTGAGCTCTTAATCTTTAACCATGAAAATGAAATGAGGAAGTAGGTCTCTATTTATATGAGAGACTAAACTTCCTTGTACATTAAACTATTAATTGCTCCCTTAGATTTAGCTTGGGTTGAGGTAAATTAATAAAAAATTCCCACTTTTTCGCAATTATCTCCTAAACAATACAATAGAAATGGTGGCCAAAGCAACTTGTACAATGATGAGATACATGGGGCCCCTAACAAAAGAGAACAAGTGGTTGATGACGATGCTACGTGGCTTTCAAAGGCCCCTCCAAAGAATATGCTTTAAGAAATTTCCACAAGATCAACCCCAAGCCTTCTCAAAAGCAAGGTCTTCAACCCACCAAGTCCACAAGCAACCTGTCTGCATTAGGCTCCAAAGGCTTCTCTCAAGATTACTTGTCCATCAAGCAGCATCCACAAAAGGGGTTGGGTAGGGACTGAAGGTTTGCCTCAAGATTGCTTGTCTACCATGCAATGTCTTCGATGGGGTTTGTACCCATAAGGTGGTCCACTTTGTTAAAGTTTTGGTTAGGTTAGGGATAATACAATGCAAAATTAAAATTTATACTTTAATGCATAAATAGATCTAAAACAAAGCATGTGTCCTTGTACGCAGAAGACTTAAATCATGACACCAGTTGTATTTAATTTACTTTTCCTAAGTTTACTTTGGAAAATAAATTGAAGTAATCTAATTATTTATTGACTTTAAGTGAGTGAAATTAGGGTTTTCGCTTTACCTAAAATTATAAAGGAAATGTCAATTGGTGGAGAGGACACACAGACACACTTGTATTCCGACAGAGACAGGATACATACAAAGAGAGAAAGTCAAACAGTGTATTTAGCTGGGAAGACGGAGGAGTGAGCAAACATGATCACCAAGCTACCAGGCAAGACAAGGGTTGTACGGATCGACAGGGAGCAATCGCAGAGGAAGCCTGTATAGACCATACAGATTCCGTACAGCTGCAGTACAGTCTGTACGGATTCCGTATAGCAGTCGTACAACCGTACAGGTCCTCACTTGTGGGAAGCCGTACAATTGGCCGTATAGTCACACAGAGGGGTGCTGGAGTTTTAGCTGGTGTTTGTTTAGTGATTCTGCCTGGGTACTGCTTCACCAGGTTTGGGTTATTAGCAGTGATTGTAAAAGTTCCATATTTTCTCATAATAAAATCTATATCTGACTTCTGCACCGGTTTTCCCATCTTGGGTTTTTCCTGGGGTTTTCATACCCAAAATAATAGTGTCAATATTCTGATGTGATGTTGTGATTTATTTCTCAGTACTTTATTTTCCGCTGCATAGTTGTAAAAGATATTCATGTGTGGTTATCAGCAGAAATTTTGAATACATTGTTTAGCCCTAGTTTGAATATTAAAGGAAAATTTACAAAATATCTAGTGGGTAGCATTTTTTTTTCTATTAATGGGTAACCCTAATTGTTAAACTGCCTATAGGTCCTAGAACGTTCAAATCGTTTTTAACAAATGCATTCATACAATTAGAGTTGACCAATAGGTTTAACTCTTAGAAACATGCACCAACCCTGCCGTGACACACATAGAGGACAAGATCGACAAAATCATTTAAATAGCAGCTCTAATAGTTTATTTTTATGTTAGTAAAATAATGAAATCAGAGGAAACTGTGGATTTTAACTTTCTGAATGATATGAAACTTATTTGCAAATATTACCAGTAGATGCTTACATTGGCGAGCACTACTTTTCAGATTTCTAAATTCATTTTGACACAGGTGGCTCATATAGTCTAATAATGTTTCCTGTTTACGTCTAAATTTGTTTGTGTGCAGGTTAGGTTGCATCAAAATTATCGTTCAACACGATGTATTGTTGAAGCTGCTTCCTCTCTTATTCGGAACAATGTAAAACGCTGCCCCTCAAAGCGTGTTTTTACAGATAATGTGTCTGGTGATAAAGTATCCTTCATACTTTCAGATCTGCATTTTGTATCATAAAAGCTAGTTTAATTTGCATGTTGTTTATATTGTTTGGTTATTCAGGCCATGCAATTTTGGTATCTGTGTATTCTACCATTCCTTGATGTTCCATAGATTATTATAAGAGAATGTCGAAATGAGGATGCTCAATGCGCATTTGTTGTGGATAATATCTTGATGGCTACCTCAGTAAACTCTAAAGGTGAACGATCATTTGCCAATATAGCCATCCTGTACCGTCGACAGGTAACACATTGATGTAGATATGCAATTCAACATACGGTCTCTTGTATTTGTTTCAAGTAGATACTATTAATGTTTCCATGTATTCAGTATTAATGTTTGAAGTGCACTCTTTCAAGCGTAAATGGAAACACAAGCCCATTCTTACATTTGCAGGTTTCAGGAAAGTTGTTCCAGTCAATTCTACGTGCTCGAAAGATTCCATTCAATGTACATGGAGTGGCATTTTATCGAAAAAAGGTACATCGGTATGCTGTTTTGAAATGCAAAGCATCATTTCATGCTGATAATCTTTAGCCAGCATAATTATTATCCAGTTTCTATGATCTCTAGAAATTGAGGGTTTACATCATAGTATGATTGATGTACAGTATAAATCTTAAATAGTTCTTTGTATTCGACAAGGAGACTTCAAAGTTGCCCAAACAGCAATTACTGGACATTAAGATATTTAGTTTGATTTCATCTACAAGTAAATTGATTTCTTGATGATTCTCATGCTTTCCCTATTAGCAAGGAGATTGTCAGTATCCTCATTGACATGTTCTGCAAAACCATCTTAGAAGATCAGTATGCTTGCTTGTCATTTCATGTTTAGTAATTTGTTCTAGATGTACCTTCCATCCAAATATGTTTTGTCCCAGACTGATTATCTTTTAATCCTTTTCTTAATTGTATTTTGGGTGTGGAGGGGGAGGGGATACTAATGAAGCATCATAAGTTATTCAAAAGTGTAAATAAGTATTGAATCATTTCCATGGATTTTGTAGGTGTTTCCACAACTTATCTCAACTTTGTTTAATGATGGCAGAATGATTGATTTATAGACAATAAAGTCTGGGTTTCATGATACATCCCATATGAATTTTCATTGTTTATAGCAAAGTTTTACACCTTAACTTAATAGAGTTATCTTATACTTGTCTTAGATGTTGGGCATTTAACAATATTTCACTCATAAATGCTTAATAAACACAAATACTTATTCATATTATCTTCAAACTACAAGTTGCTTATTTGCTTTTTACATTTGGCTAATTGGTTTAACAGGTAATCAAAGCTGTGATCTCAATGCTTCAAACGTCTTTGTCTATGGGTGGAGATGGTCCTTGTCGTTGTGTTTTCAAAGCATTATATCCCGGAGATAAAGAAGAGAAGAAGAGGGTTTGTTTCTTATTGCTACCATATTGTTGTTTATTGGAGCTATCATGTCTTAGAAGTGGTCTATGTGTATGGTTAAGTGTGATTTATAGTAAGAGTAATATAAAAGAGCATTGATTGTTTTCTGCAGGTATTCATAAATGGTTGCCTATGCTAGTGAAAATTTAATACGAAAACCTGTTACATTGTTTTGTAATTCTGTTTTTTCCAGGCTATTGACTATGTGGAGAAGGTTGCAAACAGTACAAAATGTGGATTTTTGATGGCCGCTCGTGAGATCTTTACTTCTAAGGTTTCAGGAACTTTTAACAGGTTCTTTCTCCAAAGAAACTTATGGCAAAATATTTAGTATATAAGATATTAGGTATTAATGTTTAATTTTTTGTCATTCAGACAGTAGTGATTATACAGTTAGACTTCATTATATTAATGTAACGGGAGTATTAGGTGTGAAAGCACCCCGATCCTTTGTAACTCTCACCTCCACATTAAAAGAGGATTTTGTATACGAACATTTGATGGGAAGAGTAATACCTCCACATTAAAAGAGGATTTTGTATACGAACATTTGATGGGAAGAGTAATACAAAGCAATCATTTGTCTTCCATTTTCTCTCTTGTATCTTTTTCTAAATAAGTAACAATTCTATCAGAGATTGAGAAAGGCATTCGAGGAAAGAGAAGGGGAAAATAAAAGACAAGCTAAAGTTTTTAAAAAGAGGCAAGTTTATTTTAAAAAAAATCTTTGTAATTTTGAATTATAGGATATTTTTATGAAGTTAAAGAATTGAAGAAAAAGGAAGAAGATTGTCATATGAAATTTATTAGTTTTTTTGGTTACTTCGAAAGTTATTACAATATGCTTGGGGCTGATTCATGAGATTTGGGGTATGATACACACCAGTGTTACAAATATCGTGTCGGCGAATATATCGCTGAGGGTCCAAAAAGAAATTATCGGATTTATTGACGAAAATGTCAGCAAACATCTACAAAATAAAAAATACAGAAATGCAAAAAAGTCGCATATATTCGGAAAAATCGGCAAATATCGCCATAAAATCAGCAAATATCATGATAAATCAGCAAATATCACGATAAAATCGGGAAAAAATCGCCAAAAAAATCAGGGAAAATATCGGGGCAATATATTCCCGATATATCGCCAGTGAGTTAACATCACGATATAATATCGGGGCGATATATTCCCGATATATCGCCAGTGAGTTAAAATCGCGATATATCGCGATGTTACCGATATATCGACGATGTTTGTAACAATGATACACAACTTTAGTAACATGGCAGCACTTTTCAAGCCACTAGGTGTGTCCTTGGGGGCAAAGTCATGAGTCAAGTTTCTGTCACTTAACACTCGAGTCCTCTGTCTAGGCCAATCCTAATGAAGCCGAGAGGGCGGTCCCTAAAATATAACTAAGTCTGAGTAAGCTAAGTGCATAAAGAAATCTAGGAGTTTATTTAACTGCAACAAGAGCAAAGTGAAAGCAAATTATTCTAGTAGCATATCAACTTGAAATAAATGACTAATCAAATAAAGATGAGGGCCGAAAAGATAAAAGACAACTGTTGAAAGGAAATGTTTTGTGAGTGATCTTGGTAAGTTTTATATTTATTAAGGGACTTGCTTAAAGTGGGTAAATTCTTGGTTTGGCCTGTTGCCGCCTAATTCGCACCTCGGGTCATGTGGCATTAATCTTCAAGCCACTGGGTGCGACCTTGGGGGCAAGTAAGAGTCAACTGCTGTCACTTTATCTTGACTCCTCCGTCTAGGCTTTCTCTTAGCGAAGCCAAGGGGTTGGTCCCTATAAAAATATCTAAGGTTGTTAATCTATGAAAGAAAAAACAATTGTTCTAGGAGTTGAGATATGGAGGTTGCTGCAATATGAAATTTAAATCAACAGCTGAAAAATTCAACACCATTCATGACATTTGTAGAAATTAATTTAAACATGAAAATGATAGAGACCAGTGCCAATGAAAAGAGTGCTTGTGTATAAGGGTTGCTGCGGTGGTCTCAAAGAAGTATTGTAGTTGTCTCGGTTGGTAAATTTTAAGATTATCAAATGAGTAGATTAGGGAGTGGGTTAATTGTTGATCAATTTTATTAATGTGGTAATAGTCTGGATTATTAGGGAAGATGTAATTCCAAATACACCCAAAGGGTATGAGGAATATCTCCAGATTTGCTTAGAAGTGGTTCTCGCAGTGCCATGTGGGCTATATGGACTCGTGGGCTTGTGTTCAACACTACACCAACAAGGATGTAGGCTAACAGGGCCCCACAATCACTTTCTAGTTGTTCCTGCTTCACTTGAAGACTTTCTCCACTTCTTAACAATATCGAAAAAGTGTCGGATTTTTGCTTGGGGATTAATCGTAAGGCGAGACTAATTACTAGTCGCTCTAATCCCTTTCTAATTATCCCACCATTCCAACCAAAGGTTTGCAGTGTTCACAAGAACATACGGGGATAAGAGCCTTGTTAATTTTAAGGATTTATATCAAACGTGTGTTATTTAAAAAGTCTTAATATCGATACTCTCATTTTCTGGAACACGGTTGGATTCATAAATTTTAAAAGCAATCAAAAATAAATACTGAAAATAAGTTAGCTAATCTAAAAGCAAACCACAAGGAAAAAAATCAACTTGAATCCCCCCTAGGGGATGGGATGTGGGTACTTGGCTTCCCACTCACTTCCTTTGTTACAATAATTACAAATAAGAATATTTGTGTTCCTTTGTAGAATACGAAACACAAATTTACAAAATTTGAGGCTTTAAACTCGCCCACATAACAAGTAGCAAGAGGAAAGGCTCCTGGATGGCTTAAATTTTTAAATTTTTGCCTGAGTGCTTCTCTACTTGTTCATCAATTGCTGCAAAACAACCAACAAATGGAAGCCAAATATGTTAGATAATCATTTAAAAGCATAAGAAAAATCTCTAACTTCGAGTACCAAAATATAAGCTGTAAATACTCTAAAGTTAGATGCAAAGATAGATCTATAAATGAAGTATTTTAAGCATTAAAAACTTAGATCTTATCTTATACTAGAAAAGTATTCTTTATATCTGATTTGAAACTTGAAAATACTTTGCAACTAGTATATGTACAGTACCCAGGAAAAATAGTATGATAAAAGAGAGAAGGTAGGAAGAAAGCCCAGTTTCCAAAAACTTGGGCAATGGATTCCTCTAGTGGAGAGCAGAGGGATTGAAATCTTCTTCAAAGAAGAACGAAAGTGTGATGAAATCTAACAAGAACCAGCATTCGTTCACACGAGATATCCTTGCATACCTTGAACAAGAACTACACCAAAGCGTTATTTCTGATAGTACCATTGCAAAACATTAGAAAAGCATGCATACAAACAAGTAAAGCATACACCTTCGAGGTCTCTCTGCTCAAATAACTAAGAGAAACAAACAAGAAACAACTTAATTATTCTCTCGTACAGATTATCATTAATATTTCAAAGGCTAGTTATAACATCAAATAATATAGTAAGACACTGATACAGTTTTACCTCATAAAGCACAAAGATCACAACACATTGATGCGCTACACAACTATGCCTCCAAAGCCTCTTAATTTCATTCAATACTTCAACAATAAATAAAACTTCTGTTCTAAAATGAAGTGAACTTGCTTTGTTTAAATAGAAAAAGCAAGCATGAGGGGGGTGTTGATTTTTCCTAAGCAACATCGAGAGCCATTCTCTTGGAGAATGGAGGCACCTGGGCAGTTACTAGGAACTTGTACTAGTCCAACACTGGGGGACTCAGCCTAGAGGTGAGTGGCCATTCTTTGAATGGAGGCACTTGGTCAGTTACCACGAAATTGAACCGGTCTAGGATTGGGGACTCAATCTAGAGCTGAGTGGCCATTCTTTGAATGGAGGCACTTGGTCAGTTACTAGGATATTGAACCAATCTAGGACTGGGGGACTCAACCTAGAGTCGAGAGGCCATTCTTTGAATGGAGGCACTTGGTCAGTTACCAGGAACTAGAACCAGTCTAGTACTGGGGGACTCAGCTTAGAGCTGAGTGGCCATACTTTGAATGGAGGCACTTGGTCAACTACCAGGAAGTTGAACCAGTCCAGGACTGGGGGACTCAGCCTAGGGCTGAGGGCCATTGTTCGAGAGAATGGAGCCTCTTGGTTAGTTACCAAGTATTTGACATTGAGTCAATTGATGCAGCCTAGGGCTGAGGCACCTTGTCAGTTACCAGGTTATCACTATAATGCCTAGACCGGGTCTAGGCATGTGAGGCACTCCTATCCTTGATATATGGGCTGTGTGATCTCCTCCAGGGAATAACTACCCTTGGTTAAGACACCTAGTCCTTGATCCTGGTGGCACAAGGAGTTCAAGTTAAAAGCCTTAGTAATTCTTCCTATTTATGATGATGTACTTTGAGTGGGCATAAAGGACCATGAAGACCACTTGCCCTTGACCACAAAACACTTAAAGGACTTACTTACCCTAAGTCTTGGTCCATGAGAAAGACCAACAGGCTAAAGACAATACAAAAAGACTTTTGTACCACAAGAAGTCAAAGTAAAAATATAAGAGGGTCCTTAGTACCACTAAAAGTCAAAGTAAAAAAGGGTAAACATGAAAAAGAATAAAACCCTATTATTATATTCCTGTTTGTAAGGGACCACTTCAAGTGATTGAAAGTCTATAAATGAAGACGATTTGCAAATCATTTTACACAAACTTCATCTGCAACACACGAGTTGCTCCATTGAAGACCTTCGCTGGTTTCTTTTGCAAGTGAGCGAATACTTTTGGATTGTATTATGCCCTAGCATGGTGGCTTGATTAGCTAGGGCATCCTTCTACTCTTCATATTCCTTACGGCTAGCAAGAGCAGCAGAAGAGTAGGTCTATGGCAGCTCTCCCTCAACTCAGGCAACCCTAAACTACCCACAGGAATCTAGGACATCATCTTTCTTATCATGGGCATCATCTCTCACCTCACGGGCAACATCACAATCATGTCAGGCAGTTAGTTTTTGACCTCAGGCTGCTACAGGCCACTCGGACAGCTGAGAGAAAGGCTCGGTCTGCCCACAGTAATTTTGGGCAGTCTGTTTCTCCTCACGGGCAACTTGTCTCTTAACTTAGGCAGCTTGGTTATCTTCACGGTCAGTCACAAAAACCCTTGGGCAGTCTGTTGATCATCATAGATAGTCTTAGAAACCCTCGGGCAAACTTTTACTCTTCACGGGAAGCAACATGAACAACTCGAGCATTCCAGATCTGGTCCGGGAAGCAACATAATCAACTCGAGTATTCCAGATTTGGTCCGGACAGCTTACAATAGACCTTGGGCAGCATTAAATTGGATCTAGGCAGCATCCGGGCAACTATAGGAATTCTCGGGCAGTCCAATGTAAGTTTAGGGAAGCTCTAATTGAATCCAGGCAGTAGCAGGCAAGTTCTAGGCAACACACTAAGTCTGAAATTTTTGAGAATCAAAAGATTTCTTTTTCAGGTAGATTGTTCTCATTCTTCACTTGGAAAAACCTGCTAGGGTTTGATAAATTGTTTGAAGAACATTCATCTCAGAATTCTGAGATTCTTTTATTGCTGCTACAAAATCAGTCATCTCATTTAAGGGATGAATTACTAATGCTTTTGGGGCTCCCGTCCTTTAAAGGTTTCCCCATGAAAACATTTGGTGTTTATTGTGTTGATGCTTAATTATCTATTGCACTTTTTTTATTTTTTATCTATCTTACAAGTCTGTAAATTAAAGAATATATGCACATGCTAAAATTCAACATGTGGGGGGGGGGACACTTGCGAAAGGAGTTACTCTTTGCTTGCTTGGAATGAGATGGGAATTGAGTTGGAATGAGGGTTGTGTAATAGAAACAACACATGGCAAAAGTGCCAACACCCAAAACTTGATCTTCTTCCTTAAAGGATGCACCCCATCTTGGAAAACGCGCCCAACTTGGATAGATGCGCCCCCATGTGGACAAGGAAAAATCCACCGCTTTGTTTTGGCGGAAATGGCATGCTTTGACCTTTCAAAATTCTTAGGATACTTGTTGCTTTACTTTACCAACTCACGAAAATCGATTCCGACATGTTTCCATGTTTTTATGAGTTGCCTAATTTTTTAATTCATCCAATTATTTGGCCTTTTTTTGGATTTTTTGAGTAATAATTAATTTTGGAGATAAATAATTACTCGAACACTTAGGAAAGTGGGTTTAGGGGTTAAGTGGGTGCTCTCAGTTAGAAAACGAGCACCTCAATGCCCGATTCTTCCTCCTAACCACACTTTTATGCCTTAGAGAAAATTTACAATTAACTTATTAAAATAAGGATGGAAAAACG
>LPNX010400869.1:308953-436854 GCA_001517045.1 Pseudotsuga menziesii
ACCCCCTTCAGTTTTAGACTGATAAAGTGCATGATGAAGTAATCCTTTCGTTGAGGATGACCAAGCTGATCAGGCATATTAGATATTATCATTAGAAAGATGATGTAGTTCCAGTGAGGAACAAGGTTCCAGTGGGAATAGTTGTTCTGGTCAGAAGGACTTGATCAGAAGAGACCTTTCTTATGATGACTAGATGTTCAAATCAAGACGTGATGCTTAGATAATGTTCAGCTGATGTTCTTGCATGATGATACCTCCCTATCTAAGAGGGAGTGTTGTTGTTTTCATGAGTTCCAACATCAAGCAAACATTCCACAGATCATTCTCTTAAAGATTTGCAAACCGTTGAGAGAATGGCCCCTTTGTAGCCCTGATTAGTCATGTCGACTAATTAGTAGAGTGCTCGATGCTTAGCCTAGTCCAGTCATGTGGACTGGAGTGATGGTACG
Organism: Pseudotsuga menziesii; assembly: GCA_001517045.1. Lineage (NCBI taxonomy): Eukaryota > Viridiplantae > Streptophyta > Pinopsida > Pinales > Pinaceae > Pseudotsuga > Pseudotsuga menziesii. Next base: position 309,403 of record LPNX010400869.1, read on the forward strand.
ATAGAGGTCACATTGCATACTCAGTTTGTGGGAGTGCTCCTTAGCAGGAGTGACCTATTCTTTATAGACTGACATGACTTGTCTATGTTACAAGGACATTTTATCCTCTTTTATATTAGAAAAACTTACAAAGTCTAATCTAATGTTGAACTTGAAACTTGTTTGTTAATGTATATATTTAAGCCCAACCACTTTAAAATGGGTGCAATCACTGTGGTGGTATGGGTTAATATTGATAACCTCCTGAGGTAGGTTGTTCATCCTTTCTTGGTATGACCAAGATTGGTGCATTCCTTTTTATTTTTCATCAAAGCCTTGTTTAGTTAATCCAATATAACATGTTCCACCCATGCATTAATTAATTTTGTTTTTTCAATCAAGTTTTGTGGAGCCTGTGTCATCCATCTTCTCATTATAGGCATTATTTCCTAATGCAATAGTATTGATTGGGGCTCTGAAAGGTTTCTGCTCTTCTTAGAGACTGATGTTACGGTATTCTTTTGTATTTATTTTTGTGGTTTCAAAATATTTGTTTAAATTGGTTAATAGTCTTCATAATCTATGAATTCGAGGATGTATAGTTTTTACTTTTGGGGATGTTCTATATTGTGGAAGGGTAAATGGTTTGTGGTTTCATGGCTAGCATTTATCCCATTTAACTCGTTTAACAATACCTATACTTTTGCTGTGTATATTTCATTTGACTGGATTTGAATGGTGTTGTAAAATATAGATAGGATACCTTAGCAAGGTTGATACATATAGACAATGGATAGTAGATGGATATATGGATGTCTTGATTCTAAGATTCATTAGCAACATAAAAGTTAACTATGGTTCAGCTTCTGTATCTGTTGATTACTTTTTTTTCGATACCTATTAAGAACGTTAGGTGTTTTGATAAAGCCAGTCCCAGTATGTTGGTTGATGCCAGGGTAGAAGTTTGTTTTCATTTATGTTGTTCTGGTCATGTGCCACTGGGTGCGTGAGTGGTGACATTTTTAAGTTGCATGTGAAGAAAATGATTAACTTTTTGATACTTTTTGTCTTTATCCTGCCCCGACATTAAAATGACCTTTTGATATTTTCTCTTCAGGCGGCAACTTGCCCAAGGTCGTAGAGTGCTCTTCATTATTGACACCATTTATAAACTTGTACGCAAGGTAAGATTTTAATATTTATGCTACAAATTATATGTAGCTTGCATTTAATGCTTATATTTGTGTAATCTTTTATATTTTTAGAATTTTCAAAATGTATTTAAATATAGATTGTCAGAGTCTGAAGTCACGACAATCTGTGGAATATCAAGACTATTAGAACTGTAAACTTTATTTTTAAGATATTTGGTAGGAAAACTATTAGTTTTGTCGTATAAGATGACATGCTTTTGAACTTAAAATGTTAATTTTATTGTTGGTTTGGACAGGAGCGATCTCTGTCAGCTATTGTAACTTCAGCTGTTAACTTTATACCTCAGGTTTGTAACCTCCTAATGTATGAAATAAGATTTTGAATTTGCAAAGCAAAACTAGTGTTCAATGCATGATCAAGGAGATGACTAATGTATTGAAAGGGGATGAAAGGAGATGACTATTGCAAAGGAATGAAAATATCTTTCAAAACCAAATCAGCGACTTGTATTAGTAATTGAAATTATTTTTATAATACAACTTATATTTGAAAGTTTAAGCACAGATGCTTCATATTGAGAAGATAACAGTTTAACCATAGGCAAGTCATATTTCAAGATCTGAAAGTACTTTGCAAATTTTCTTAATAAATAAACACCATCTTAATGGAATCTAGGTTATGGATCAAACTGAAATTGGGAGTAATGGAAAGTGTAAACTTCATTATTTATAGTGCCTGTTGAGAAGTGTAGCATGTTGCAAATGGCAATGGAAGAATTTTTAGAATATTTGAAACATGATAACAATATTTAAACATTAACTGTGGCTATGATTAGGTTATAAGGGTGTGCCCTTAAGAGGAAAGAGAATAGGTGAAGGTTGTATAACGTATTTGATTATCTAGCCAACTGTTCTTACATCTGTATAAAGCATAGTTACATATATCGGCGATATATCGCCCACATCGTGAGTCATTCCCCTTGGCGATATATCGCCACTAAAAAATCGCGACATTTATGACATTTTGAATATTTCACGATATATTGAATGTGTCGTGATATATTGGGAATATATCACGATATTTTGGAAAATATCCCCCTACTAAAAATATTGCATGGAATTCAGGAAATGAATCCATGGGTTAAGTTTTTGGCAATGTTATTAAAATCAGAGATATTAAATTCTTAAAGTAATAAATGGTAATATTAAATTAAATTTTTAAAATTACCATTAATTGTTTCACGGTGTTTGAGAGTGGTTCCAACCTCATCGGACATGCAAAAAGTAGAATTTTAGATCCCATTCAGGATTCAACAGACTTAAAAGTTTTCAGGATTTCAAGATTGCAACAATTCCACTGGATTTTATCAAGTATGAGGGTATGGGATTGGCATTTAATCAAGCACGTCAACCCCTCTATGTACCTTGATGTTGGCGGCATTGACTATTGAAATCTTTTATGATGACCTTAATTAAAATGTACCCTTCACTCTTTAAGCATGGGACGTTTCATCAAAATTGTAGAGTGTTGACTAATGTCATTAAAGTATCAACTTTGCGATTCGAGGTAGAGGCAAGGGATAGAGCCTAGAGGAGGGGGGCATAGGGTGCTATTGATGAATAAGATCCCAATATAGGAAATAATTTTTATGATATGCAGTTATGGGAGGAGATAACTCACATTGGTTTCCACCTCAGCCCCTTTACTTTCCAAGTTTCCACCATAGCTCGAGTAGTTGGAGCTTCCAATTTGATGCCTAACTCATCCAAAGCACCTACAGGACCCCCTACTACTTCTAGAAGAAGAGTGGTGCTCCTTTCCTATAAAAGGGGTAGAGGGGATTGATGGTTCCTACTATTTATCATTGTACTATGTAGTATCTATATGCCTCATGAATCACGATGATTCATCTCTTGAGAGACATTTATTTTGATCATTTGAAGTGATTTTCTATCATTCCATCACGAACATATTTCAGTATTTTCAGTTTATAGTCGATATGTGATCATGATCCACCATTTGACATCTTATGCATCTTATATATTAGTTGTATTTTCATATTTATGTAGCAATGTATTTATTTGATGTTGTTGTTCCTTTAGATGTTAAAAAATTGAAAAAATGGCTATTTTTGTATTTTTTTGATGCTTTACGACATTTGCCGATATTTTCGCCGTTGTTGTTGATAAGTTACATTCCGGACCCTCAGAGATATATTCGTCGACACGATATATGTAACTATGATATAAAGGTATACTAGTTTAGTTATTTCTATAGTATTTTATATGCATTTTAATTTTACATAGAAAGTATGATGTTTCAAGGAAGTATGGGTGGTTTACTTGAAGCAATTTTTACTGAACTCAAGTACGCTTGTTATCGGATATATGCGGTTAGTGCGGAAACAACCCGTTTCTCTAGTGTATATGGTATAGATCTAGGACAAAACATAAACAAACATGAAATCCTTTCCCTAGATCTAGTAGGATTACTTGATTGAAATGAAGCCTTACCTTCTTTCTGAAGGTTGTCCCTACTAGCTGGAAATCTTTAGCTAAGTTGACATTGAAGAACTTGCACAGATCAGAGCCAACAAGAAACAAGGAAACATACAAGATAGTCTAACATATCTATATCAATGACCGAAGATAAAGATAATAAATAATGAATTATACAATGTTTGTGGGAAAGGGAAACATTTTGCATTAATAAAATGAAGAAAAGATTACAACCAAAGAGCCTCGGTGTTGTGCTTCTCTCCACTAATCTTTTGCCTCAAACTCCAATCTCTTTGACTCTCAATCCTAGAAGAAGTTCAACAGCATGAAGGTGCTTTCTTGGTCCTTCCCCAATCCATGAAGGTAAGCCTACATTTATAGGCCAAAAATGGATAAAATGGGTTGAGAGTTACTTGGAGGAAGTTGAGGGATCATCCCTAGGGATTAGGGGCTGCCACCTAATCTAGTTGGTTGGGATAAGCCTCCACGAGGGCTTTCTTCTAGAAAGCTCTCGGACCTTCTCTTTTTGCCTTTTAATGGGTGTCGACGCACCTTGTACATAGGCAAGTGGTGTTAGGGAGAGGCGACGTTCCTTGTACAAAGGAAAGGTTTGTCATTGACACTCTTTGTCCACTAGCAACTGGCGTCAGCCTAGTCTGATGCTTTCTGTCAAGAGGCAGGGTGCGTCAGTGCTATTAGAAATTGGATTTCTTGATAAGGAAAAACCTTTCCTCAATCCTTTGACACATATACTTTAGGGATTAAGGAAAATAACATGAGGATGACAAGTTTTTGGTGTAACAACGCTATTACTTGTAATTGAACTCTTGAGACATTGTGATCTTAGATGCCCTTTACTTGCACTTTTGATACATTTTATGAACTACATAACTGTATTTGCTGAATATGTGTCAACATGGTTGAGGTTGGAAGTATAGAACCATTTGGCTTGAATGGATTAAATAAAGTTGCCAATGGTATCTTTTTCTCAACATTTCCCATCCATTGTACAATGGTCATTTTGATGTTTTAAATGATATGCCTGCACCCAGAATGAACATTTTATAAGTAAAAATTATGAGTATTGTCAATTTGTTGGGTGTTGTTTCCAGCTAAATGGGTCGACATTTGCATATCCCAATCAATCATTATTGGAGTGATATAGGCATAGTTGCAAGATGGCTGATGTAGATTATATTTATGCTTTACATATGAATAGTATGTTGCCGCCTTTCACGCACTTGGGGGGGTTTGGTTGTCGTGGCAGAAATCTTCAAGCCACTAAGTGCGTCTTTGGGGGCAAGTCTTGAGTCAAGTATTGTCACTTGATCTTGACTCCTCCGTTTAGGCAAACTCCTAATGAAGCCAAGGGGAGTAGACCCTAAGAGTTACTAAGGATGATTAAGCGTTACATGGTAGTTTATGATTGGGTAAGTTGTTTAACAGTTTTTATGAAAGTGACACAAGAGATTACAATAGTTGTTAAGACAATAGCATGAGATACAAATTAATCCATTTGTTACCAACTATTTTGTACAATATTTGAACCTCCTATTGAGCCGCCAATTATTCGAGCTCCATGTGGTGGGGTCTCAAAACACATTAAACTTCATAACTTAATCAAATACTAAGTCGCCTTTCACCATTGGGAATGATGCCATATTGACTTTGACTTAAATAATACGATTTAACATGCCTCCACTCACTTTGAAATGTGGCATTTTGTCTCATTATTAGCATTAAAATGACACTTTGTAGCTCCTTTAGAGAAATAATTCCTTACGGGATGATTTAGCCGCCCGAAACATAGGAAAAGTGGCCCTTGGGGTAAAAAGGATGCTCTAGGTGTCAAAACGAGCATCCCCACGCCAAAAACGGACTTCGGCTCTAGTCAAGCTAGATCCTTGTTGGTGTAGTGTTGGACATCCTCCTCTTCACTCCATTTAGCCCACATTTTCTCGTGTGCTACCGCACTTGTTGAGTCCAGACACATTCCTAGTACCTTCGCGGTATATCAGGGAATCCCCCTCCCTCTTAATCCATTCATCCAATCAATAAGCTAAAAATGACCAAGAACAATTGCAACACACTTTCAACACTACAATCTTGTGACTCCATTTTCATCATTGGTCTCTTATTTTGTATCATACAATCATTTGCTTTAAGTTCATTCATGTGTTGATTGATTATAATTTCATTCTGTGGGATTAAATTGTTGTTGCAATATCTGGTTTTAGTATTTACCTTCTAAAAGTCCTAAATAACTTATTCATCCATCACTAAACGCATAATCAACCTTAGTAACTCATAGGGTCTGCCCTTCTTGGCTTCGTTAGGAGTTTTCCTAGAGACTTGCCTCTCGACACACCTTGTAGCTTGAAGATTTCTGCCACGTTAACCCCGAGGTGCGTGAAAGGTGGCAACAAGGCCAATACCTTTCAGTCATTGACCAACTAAAGGATTGCAAAAGAAAGAAAGTGCTTCAAAGAAAATATCAAAAGAAATGAGAAAAGAAAAAGACAAGTGAATATCACCAAGGAAAAAATAAAAGAAAGAGAAAAATTCAATATTTGAAAAGTATGAAGTAAAAAGGAGCGGGGTGGGGGCGGGTGGGGGCTTGCTAGAGTCAAAGGGGTGTTGAATTTTCTCATATAGTAGTAGAAATAGAATTTTCAGATCTTGACAATTATTACCTAATTATTTCAAGCATTCATTTCATCCCATAGTTTTCATTGAATAATTTCACATTGAAAATTTCGACTCAAAATGCAGTGGAAACACAAGATCATGGAAACACAACCATGCACAATAGACACAAGAATTTTACCTTGGGGAACGCAAACTTGGGAGAAAACCCAACCAACTTTTCTTAGAAGAAATCAGTCCAATAAGTACATTACCATTAATGAAGAAAACCTAGCAATGCGCCCTCTTTCTTGAAGAAACCCTAACGGCCCTCTAGGGAGAGATAGCGAACCGCTAGGAGATGATAAGAATAAAAAAAATTTGCTTCTTGTGCCTTTGTTAGGCCTTCTTCATTCTTCCTTGGGGCTTTGTCAATGTTATCTAGAACTTCTTCAATGGTTGATGTGTCTTCTTGGCTATTTCTTCATCATAGAAAAGTTGTCTTTGTTGATGATCATCTCCTCACATGCATGTCTATTCAAGCATAGAGCTCTAATGTTGATTTGACCCATACTAAGAAGTCGTAGACACTTCTTAGAGCCTATGCCAAATTCAACATTAGACTAGACTTGTATATTCCACAAGGGGATTAAATCCCCTATCAAATAAACAAATAAACTCACTCTAATATAGAATAGATCACTCCATCATGGACCAGGCAATGTGATAGCACCGTGGGGCCAATCTCGCCACGCCAAACAACTCAGGATAATTGGAGATTGTCTGCCTTGGCCTGGGCCATTCACCACAAGCCATATGACTCGGGCTCTGAGGGTGAATGTATCAATCTTTTTTGGTCAAATCACATGACCAATCTGGAAGAATGTCTGTAGAAAAGTTGATGGGTTTTCTCCCAAGAATGGGTTTTGCAGGGTAAAAATTTTGCGTCTATTGTGCATGGCTGTCTTTCTATGATCTTTTGTTTCTGTTGCAATTTTAAGTTCAAATTTCCAATGTATAATTAATCAATGATAACAGTGGGATCACATTATTGTTTTAAAATCATTAGGAAGTAATTATTAAGATCTAAAAATTGTGTTTCTAGTGCTATAAGAAAATTCAACATATACGAGGTTCAAGATGGTTTTTTCATGCTGTCACTCAAGGTGGGTTGTAGTATGATGTATGTACCATTGTTAATCGTATTGCATGATTAATGATAACAAAGACACGGTTGGTTGAGACATAGAACAGTGAACTGAGACCATGCATATTTGGGCCAAATGACAAATGGCAATGTGTGTGATGTGACTTAGTCTATTTGAACTTCGATGTCTTGGGAGGTTTTGTGATAGGCATTTTCTGCCCCCTCACTTAAGGCATGTGGCGGGAAGGATGCTTTGCCAATTGTGTATAGGGTTTGAGTAGACAGCATTTGTTGGAGCACCTGAGTGGGTTGTTACATTGTATGCTAATGTCTCTTGCTCTACATAAATATATATAAGGTTTTTCTATAGGGTCTTAGTAGGCTTCTGTGTGAGACTTAAATTACAATTTTGATGCCATGTAATCTATGTTTCTCTGGCCAAAGAAACCATTTTTTTATGGCTGAAAAAACTGCAACGTAAAATAACTACTTAAAAGTTTGATCAATATGTTCTTTCATTACTGTATATGTTTGCTGCTTCACTGAAGATCAGGTAGTCAAGCTACATTTCTTGACTTTCGTAAAGAAAACCCTAGATCTTTATATTTTAAAACATAATCCATAAACAGTAATAATCTGTGTGTTTATGACATAATTGTTAACCAACTTTTATTAATTAACTTCTTACATCTTATTCTTTGGTTATAAATATTGACCTATGTGTTACAGCAGTACATTGACAAGTATTGTGCATCTTCAAGAGCCATGTGTGTCAGGACTCAGTCATATGGTGGACTTGATATAATTCCTGTTGGCAAAATATCGTATCATCTTTAATCGACACAAGGCCTCTTAACATCCAAGGAAAACATACCTTGTTACAATTGTTGATTAACATTTACTCGAAGATCACTAACAAGGTTATCAAATGCGTTTCTACCGCCTTTAAAATTTGACGTTTAGGAAATATCATAGACCATTTGTTGGTTGACATCATGCTAAACTATTCCCGATATTGTGGGATATATTTTTCCTAGAGGGACTATTGTGTTTTCTAAGTGCAGAAGGTCCATACAATTTTGTATTTTAATGAACCAAAGTCTTCTAGTTTAGAGTTTTTGTCAACTTAATTTCTAGTTTCAGAGTGTTCTTTCCTTCTCTTTAAATTATTCATTTTTTGTATTAGTATTTGCCATTACTAACTGTGATTAAGGATACGGTTGTTCTAGCGTGATGGAAGGACTAGTTTAATGGAAACAATATGCTGAGGATATTTTGGTATCATTATGTTTGAGGAACATCAATAAATTAACACTACATGTTTACTTTCAAAATATCTAATCTTTTTATAAGGATCGATAGAGAACATCCCATCTTCATATTTTAAACATGCACACGTTGGAGACTGTTATTGAATTGATATGTGGTAAATTATGATTTTTGCTTCTGTTCAATGCTTAGTGTTGCATGCACTTTTTTGTAATCGTTCGTAATAGTTTCTAGTACAATATTGTCAATAGACTCTCCCACATCAATTATATAGGGATCCTTAAATAACACCGAGTTGGCATGAAATGAGCTTACTTTATATCACATTTAGCGTACTATATTGAATCCATCTATTTTGCACCCAATGATATTTTGCATCCACGGAATATTTCACATCCACCGAATGTAATAAAAAGACGATTTAATTTTTATTTTTATTTGCCCCCGTTTTTTGCTATTATTTGCGAATAGTCTAGAGTAGATATTGTTGGCATTGTTCCTAATGCTCCGCACATAGTGAAGAAACTCTGAAGGAAAATTTCTGTGTAACGAAGTTTTGTTGCAAATTTTACAGCTTGTAAAACTGATTGATTTTTTAATCATTACAGTGTACGTTCTTATTTTCAATGCATGTTCTCATGTTGTTTCTGTAATGTATTTGTCCAGAAATTTCTATTTGAGAAGCGTGCAATTATAGATGAAGATAGTGGAAAGTTTTTGAATGAAGAGGATGACCCTAGATCGGTGAGTGTTTTTATGCGATTAGAATATTATTAATGAATTTAAATTTCTAATAGAAGTATGTAAGAGATCAAGGCTCATAAATGCTTCATTTAAAGCAGAAAAAGGTATAAATAAAAGTATATCTTTGCCATTCTCAATAAACCATTCTTTTCTTAATTCGCTTCTTTAAAGGTTGAACTAAATCATTATTTAGTTATTTTCTTTTAAAGTGCATGATATATTTCATCATAAATATGGAGTATCGGTACAACCGCATGGTATAACCGCCACACCTCTGGGAATATAAAAATGTGGACTAACTACCACTCCTGATAATAGGGCTTTGTGCTTGGTTTCTTATGTTCATCAACATCTGTAGGTTTTGGTGTAACGACAAACCTTACAGGGGCATGGTAAATGCTTTGTGATTGATATGAATAATTGAGATAGTTTTCTTAGTAGATGCTTGACCTCAAGAGGGTGCTACCTTGGCACTCTTCCCTAAGGCGTTACGGATCTCTTTCTTGGATGGTGTAAGATCTTCATTGTGGCCACATGGAGAGCAATCGACATGGGATGAGGAGCATTATGCATCTTGTAGGAGGGATTTAGGTCCTATTCGGGATATGGTAGCTTGGATCCTGTTGCCGCCTTACACTTGGGGGGGAAAGCACAACATAAATCTTCAAGCTGCTCAGTGTGTCCATGGGGGCAAGTCTCGAGTTAGGTGCTGTCTCCTGATCATGACTCCTCCGTTTAGGGCACTTCTAACGGAGCCAATGGGGTTAGTCCCTACGAAAGAATTTCTAAGGCTCTTGAAATTTATCAATTATGGATGAGATGGTTGTTAGGAGTTTATATAAGAATTTAACAATATCTAAATTAAGTACTGCAAAAATTGAAATAATATAACTCAACAGCATAAAATAGCATTCACAATAGCTTTGAATGAAGCGGAATAAAAGATTGATACAATATAAACCAGTGCCAAAATGGAGTCAAAGTAAATAAGTGCTGCTGAAAATGAGAAATGTTTTGCAGTGTACTCGGTTAGTTTTAACTTATTCAATGATGAGTGAGTTAAGGGGAAAAGGGGATTCCCAATATATCATGAGGTACTGGGAATATATCCGGATTCTGAGAAGAGTGGCTCCGCACAGGAAAATGTGGGCTAGATGGAGTCATGGGTGCTCTGTATCGCGGAAAACTTGATTTTCGGCAGTACCTCCCTCTCTTTTTCCTTTGACCTTCTAAAAACCAGCAAGCTAAATAATCACGGATTAGTAGATTAGTACCAAAATACAATAAAAATTACACTACTTAATACTTGAAATTTTTTTGGAGAATTATGCTTCTTCAAGTATTAAGTAAATAATGCTAGATCTAGGTTGATAATTGCGATTTAGAGGGACTTTAGATCAAGCAAGTGAACAAGTTAAGGAATATGTAATAATTGTCTTAAACAATTCTAAGCTTGATTCAAATGTAACCAAGGGAGAAAGATTTAAACTTTAAGAAGGAGAAAAAAAACTGCTCAAGTCATGAATCGTTCTTGCCAGATTGGAAGGATCTTTGATGTGGGTAAGGAATACTTATGTGTTCGTTTCAGCCTAAAATCCAAAGTAAAGGAGATGCGACCGAGCTCAACCTTTTGATTCAGGATGGTAATCTGCACACTTATGAGGCTTGCACAAAACGAATTAGATCTGGTACACCCCACAGTTAGAAAACTAAAAGATCATGAATGATAACCGACTAAAGCATGAACTCTAAGATCGCTAATAGAAAGAAAGTAAGTAAGCAAATTGACAGCTGCAAATGCTTACCCTACGTGCTACAAAGAGCTTTCTAAGCCAGACTATTAGTTATGCAAAGTAAAATATTTGAATAATATTACCTCACAAAGAAATCACCATATGCACAACTTAGTACAGATCATGAGCCTCCAAAGCCTTTCAATTTTTATTCATAAACAATAATAACAATGATACAAGAGCAGAGGTTCTTTGCTTCCCATTGGAATGCGGCAAAAGAACTTACTTAAATAGATTTTACAAAACCCCAGGGGTGCACCAACCAACTGGCAGAGAAAGAATGCGTTGAAGGAGTGATTTGTGGGTGTTACCACCTAAATTGTAGTTAGGGGATTTGCAGTGAGCCGCCAGAGTATTGAACAAGTCAATTGTTCATTGTCAATGCTCAGAAGTTCCGTGGTTACATAAGGAACATTTGTGGTTCGTTTTTTTTAATAAAATGCATGTTCATACCCCTTGGGGGCGTTGTAATAAATGCTCTAACATGCCAAACTTTTAATAGATCTTGATCTTTGCATACATATGAACAATGGAATCTATAAATAAACTTATTTGAAGACTCTTTCCTTTCGATTGAGAGAAATCCTGACAAGGTTAGATTCACAAATCAAGCAAGCAAAACTATACCAGATACACATTAGCTCAAGTATAAGCAACAATACTTATCTAACTGAATGCCTTACACCATTTGGCCTCCAAAGCTTTTCTTTATTGACAATGAAAAATATAACAACAGTATTGCAATGGCAACCCTTCCGAAGCAACTCTGACTAGCTTCAATGGAGAGGACCATGCTTTATTTATAGCCAGAGAAAGAAGGGGGGGGGGTGCACCTAACACTGGAGATAAAGTTGTAGTTCATGAGCTGATTTAGGAATGAGCACTAGTTTGAAGTGAATAGGTTTCTATAGAGGAGGCGCCACCTCTCATGAGGTAGCCAACCTCACTCCATTCTATTCGCCATCTCCTTTTCGCCAATACAACCACCCAACCATTCGCTATCTCCTGGAGGTCATCTCCCACGTGCGAGTCATGGCGTCATCCCTCTACCAACTTCATATTCTACATCAAAACTTTATTCAAAGTTTGACTCTTTAATCACTTGAATGAATTCGCTAACCATGGGGGACCCATTTTCCAACTCACATGGGCCATGTGAATTCAAGAGAGGGAGGGAGAAAATCTCACGTGCGAGTTCACTCTAGCTTAATGTGGTGGGGTCAAAACAATATTAAACTTAAACCCATACATCAAGGCTAAGTCGCCTCTCAACCTTTGGAATGATGCCAATTTGACTTTAATTTGAAAAATATGACTTAGCATGCCCCCACTCACTTTTGGAAAGTGGCAGTTTGTCCCATCTTTAGCATTTATTGACCATTTTGTAACTCCTTTGGAGAAATAATGGTAATAATGGTTTTAGCTGCCCGAATCACATGAAAAGTGGGTCTCGGGTGAAGAGGCCGCTTTGAGTGTGAAAACGAGCTTCAACACACCAAATTCCGCCTCTGGATCAAGCTTTTATGCCTTTTACAAATTTTTTTAATTAAACCATTAAAAATGGCCTAATTTTGCGGGAAAAAATAATTTTCTCGGAATTGAACAAAAACCTAGGGGGACCTAGCACATGTCCATACAACTCAATTTAAATGCCTAGCATGTTTATAAACATTGACATAGAGGCTATAATACCCCCCTAAGGCCTAACCACCAATACGACTACCCCAACTTTGGAGGTGTGAGTGAAAAACTCGGAAATTTTTAGTCGTTTGTTCATCAACAAATAATTAACAAGGGAAAAAACACTCTGGGCTATTCGGATTGATGTCTACAGTCTAAGTGTAGGAAGCTGAGTCTTTTATAAAATTGACCTTGGTAGCACATTTTTTACAAATTACCCAAGGGGGTATGAACATGTGTTACAAAAAAAATTAAAAAATTTCCTAGAAAAGGCTTGGCAGATTTTTGAACTCTGATCATGGACAAGTGTGCTTGTCCATACATTGTTGGCTCGCCTGAAAGTCCAACTAGGTGCAGCCTAGTTGGTAATAGTGTCATCATTTTCCCTTTAGGGTTTTCCCAGGATAAATCTTCGTGTTCTTTTTGTATGGTTGTGCTTGTCTATCTTTCAATGATCTTTTGGCTTATGGTTATACTGTTATGATGCTAAATGTTTTAAGATCTGATATAACCATTAAAAATTAAACATTATGAGCCAATCGATCAGTCACTTTTTGAACCAGTTGGTTGATCAATCGGCTCTCACTTGCCTAGTTGATTGTCTCGTTGGTGAGTGGACCAACCCAAATACAACATAGTGGAGTCTCTGGCTTAGATAAATTTTTTTGTTTAATTACAAATTTCAACACTTTTCTAGAGGTGCAATCAGCGTAATATTTGTTAGATGGTAACATTTGGATACATCATCAAGTAATTTTAGGGTTTGAAATCGATGTTTAGAAGCATTTGACATGTTGTTGTTTAAATGCTTGGCAGTGGGTGACTTATCTATGGCACTTGAGATTGAAGAATATTGTTTAAGACAATATTTGAGTTTGCTAATTTTAATTGTTATAAATGACATGGCTACCTTTAAATCTAATTGATGAATGGTAAGCTAAAGTATGTATGTCTCATGGCCTTTTCAATATATATATATATATAAGTCTGCTGCAGTTTCCTTGCCATATCGTATCCAACATTTTTCAAAATTTGTCGTATTCGTTTCCCTCCCCGTATCCGTATCCGTTTCAGTGAAACTTAGCAGATGAATAGTATGATCTGCTGTTGAATTGTGGTGGAAGTTGAGTTCCAATATCAGTGCTTGTTCTTTGTTTGAGATGAAAGAACTTTTGGAGGGGACGACTTGTTATATATCCATTTGTATATATAATAGTATTATGTATAGTTGTCACGCTATTATTCATTAGGACCTATAAGGTCAAGAGCATTCATTGTGGTTCATTTCTTCAACATTATATAAGAGATTACATTATTTAAATGTAAGCATCACTGGATTTCATTTTCTATCAGTATTTACTATGTTATCCTCATGGATATCTGGGTTAGTACCTTTATTTATGATTGCTCCTTGTAAGGACCATTTGGTCTATTACGCAATAGGAAATAATTAGCTGATGCAATGAAAATATCCAACTTGTAATGTTCATAGTTTGTGCATACATTAAGGACAAAGGACATTAATGATTATATGGATTCTGAAATTGAAACACTTTTGGCTGCAAGTGTTTTCAGGAATTATGATAAAATAGTACTGCACTGAAGTGGTAGGGTTAGAGTTCATGTAGTAGATATAAGGTCTGTTACAGCCCATTTCTGCTTTCCTTCATATTGCTTTTTAACTTACTACTATCATAGGTGAGGTTGTCTTTGAAGGATATAAATGTTCATTACTGTTGATATAAATTGAAATTGTGTTCTCTTTTCTTCTTCTGATAGTTGGCAGTTATTTTTTGCAGGTTCTTGAGTACCTTCTGGATGATGTTTCTGATTTCTTATGCAATCATTTAAATTCTATGGGCACAGATGAGAAGGCCACAAACACAGATGATCAAGGAGGATGTATGACAGTGCTTAAAGTCTTTCTTGATTATCTGTCTACAAGGGAAATGGAGAACTTCAGATGTCGAAGAGAACATAATCGGAATTCTGTCACTTTGACTACAATGCATCAGGTTTCTATTTTTGTAGTTCTGTTATGACATAAAAATATAATGATTTAGTCGATATTTGCTTCTAGTTCCAGGTGCTTTTTTTATGTAGGTTCAATTACTAGTCATCTCAAACAGCTAAAAAGTATTTGTTTGTCTGCAGTCGAAAGGCTTGGAATGGGACACTGTGTTCATTGTAAAGGTGAAGTGAAAAGTTTGTGAAGTTGTCCTTAGCCTTGTTATATAATTATTAATGGTGCACACCACTGCTTTTGTTTGTGGTTGATCGTTGTGCTTGAGATTATTTTGAGCTTAGTGTCATAGTTCAGACTATGTACTTATTTCTTATATGATATATTTCTAAAGTGGTCTGACAGTTTTTTTGTTCAAGAGAAATTGTTTATGAATATAAAGTTTAAACAATGATTTTTTTGGTAGCTTGGTCTATGGCCTATGTTGCTGTTCAAAGTCTAAATTATTGTATTCTTTACATGAATGCCTCTTTATTTGCTTTCAATATATGAGCTATGTAGAACTGACAGTCTCACAGTGGCTGCAAGACGGCCACTGTTGAACTTGTCAATATGAAAGTATACCTTCAGCGAACTGCAATGAGATTTCATCCTACATGATCTTTTTTATATTCCTCAGTAGTTGTTTGTTTCACTCCTCATTTGTCCTCTCTTATAATATCATTTAGACCTTTTACCACCTGAGTTGCACTCAGTTGGACTTTCATGAGAGTCGCCAAAATTGAACAAGTACTTGTTCAAATTGAGAGTTCAGAAGTCCATTCAGGCCTTCCAAGGCCCTTTTTTTCACCTTTTTACCATATGTTCATGTTCTGCGGGGAGATTGTAAAAAATGTGCCATCATAGGTTTTTTGTAAAGAACTTGGCTTCCTAGGACTTAAACATCAATCCAAGTATTCCAAGGTGTTTTTTCCTTTTTAATTATATGATGTTGAATAAACGACTTGTAATTTTCGAGTTTTTCACTTGCTCCTCCAAAGCTGGAATGGTTGTCTTGGTGGTTAAACCGTAGGAGGTTATTAAAGTTCATGTGTCAATGTATATGAACGTGCTATACATTATTATTGAGTCATATGGGTATGTTTTAGGCGCCCCTAGGTTTCGTGAAAAATATTTTTTCCCGTAAACTTAGTCTATTTTTTAATAGTTTAAATGGGAAAATAAAAAATGTAATAAAAGTGTCGTCTAGAGTCCGAATTTTACATGGGGGTGCTCGTTTTCACACTCAGAGCACCCTGTTGCTGCCTTACACACACCTAGGGAGGAACGTAGCAGAAATATTCAAGCTGCTCGGTGTGTCCTTGGGGGAAAGTCTCTAGTTAGGTACTGTCATCTGCTCTTAACTCTTGTTTAGGCTACTCCTAACAGAGCCAAGGGGGGTAGTCCCTAAGAAAGAGTTGCTAAGGCTCTTGTTTGTTAATGTTTGAATGATCAGAGTGTTTGTTAAGAGTTTTGATAAATCACCAAGTACTGCAAATTTAAAACATATAATTCACCAGCACGATAATAGCATTCACAACAATAATGACTTGAAACAAGTGATAAACAATGATAATATAACTAGTGCCGAAAATGGAGTCGAAAATAATGTTGTGCAGTGTATCTTGGTTAATTTTAATCTTATTCGATGATGAGTGAGTCCGGGAAATGGGATTCTCGATATACGGTGAGGTACTGGGAATATTTCTGGATTTTGAGCTAAGTGGCTCCGCATAGGAAAGTGTGGGCTTGATAGAGTCGGGGGGGGGGCAGGGGGCGTTCAACACTACACCAACAAGGATGTAGCCTAACAGGACCCCATGATCACTTTCTAGTTGTTCCCGCTTTCTTTGAAGAATTTGCCCATTGTTTTTCAAGTCCGTTACGTCGAATTTTCGTAATGTTTGAGAGCTGTAAATTTTATTAATGTGAATCGATTAATTAGATGTGAGAGATCAATGAATGCACAATACCGCTTTTGATATCCCCATGTGTTTGACTAAGCCACGAGGGGTAGAGCATACACGGTACGGGCAAATGTTTGTTCCGATTTAGTGAATAGCAAATAACAAATGTACTAATCTATACAACCCGTTAAGGACGGATTGCGTGCTTGTGATTTATTCTAAGCAATACATCAGTTTTGCATACAAGGAAACTACAGTCAAGGATCTCTTTCAGGACAAAGCCTTACTTGGGAGGTAAAGACTGGGTTAGATCTACAAATATAAATATGAAAGAAACTAAAGATTCTAATGTAACCTTTGAAATAGATTCTATTTAGATAACGAATGCAAAACTAATCTAAAACTTTTAACTGAAAAAGAAAAGAAAAGGCCAATCACATCAAAGGACGATACAGACTTCCCCCAAATGGGGGAAAAGGGGTGTAGGAGCCTGTTATCACCTGCCTTGTAGTTGCCTGCTTAAGGTGGATCCATAATGGATGGTAGAGGGGCAAGCAACTAAGGGGTGGAACCACGACTGCCTAGACTCTCAAATGGATGGTTTTCACGCCAATCAAGGCAGCCTTCACTTCAGGTTATTCTAGTCCAAGACAACAATGGGGGAGACCCGGATCTGCTCCCGACAGGAGAGATCGGACCTAGACATCAGAAGAAGATCAGATGGGGCTTCAAGGTATTTAAGGTGCAAGGTGAATGGAAACCCTAGCTTTAGGGTTTCGGTACTAGCAACTGGTGGAGGTGACCACTGTCTTGGGAAACACAACTATAACAGGGTAAACAAGGACAGAGTTGGGACTATCTAGTACCTAGAAATCAGACTCAATGAAAGGTATTTGAGTTATTAGTAAATGCTGGTAAAGGGCAAAGGCTAAGAGCCTAAGGGCAGCGCTAGCTAGGAGATCAGTGCTTTGTGTGCATTGGGCAATGGAGTCAGCAGTAAACCGACGTTTCAGAAAACCCATCTGGGAGACACCTTGATCTATGAACCAGAAAGCAGTTGGTCCAGAAAAGCCAAGGTACAGGAAACCCAACTCAGTAGATAGCTAGCGCTAGGGCCTAGGAAGACAAATCTGAAGCTTTAGGGGTACCGGAAGGCTGATGGCTTAGCGTTGAGGATGAGAAGAGATCAGGGGGACCTGATCTACAAGCCCAAATCAGGAAAACAACAAGAAAATCAGATCTAGAAAAGTCAAAATCTGATGATGGGGCTAGGAGGCTGAAAACTGATTTTTTCAGATCTAGGGCAAACCAGGATGAATTAGCACAGCGTTGACGGTGTTCTGGGATGCTTGGAACCCGATCTATCAGCCTATCATGTTAGATTTCAGAAAAACCTACATCCGGAAAAGACCAATTTTCAGTGAGGGCGCTAGGGCAGTTTCAGTCTATTTTTCAGATCCTGGTCAAACTGTTGAGCCTCTTGACAGTGTTGGGGTTGATTTGGACTGCCCAAGACCCGATCTATCCGTCTGTGAAGTCAGAAATCAGAAAAACTCAAAACCCTAGCAGGTCAATTTTTTCAGTGGGGGGTTATGCAGTTTTCTGCTGAAAAATCAGATCTAGGTCAACTTATGAGGAATTTGACTAGCGTTCTAGTTGATTTAGTTAGGGGGAGGCCCGATCTATGAAACCCAGAAATGGTTTGGTAAAAGATCGGACGGTTCCCTAATTATTTGATTTTTTAGGATTTTATGGTTTAGGAGTTGTCAGAAAAATAGTTAAATTTCAGCAAGGTACAATGGAATAAGATAAAAAAAGAACTTACCTGTGGATCTTACCTAGATAAGCTTGTAGAAGTCTGTAACAGTGACGATCCTAGCTATCCCGATCAATCCTGGAAGAATCCCCTGATTTCTATGGCATATGCAGGCTCCAAGCCATGAAAGCACCCCCTACCCTGCATGAGCAAACGTCAACCATATCAGATTTGCACATACAAAATAAAGAAATTGAATGCTACAAGACAGTAAAATGAAGTAATCATAGATCGCAATGAAACTAATGAAAACCCCCTGATCCAAAACAAAGTGAACCGAGCGAGTTGAGGTCCCCCTACAAAAATGCTTCAGCCAAAACGTCTTCCTGTAGACAAAACAATGATAGCCACGAAAAAAAAATAGATCTCACGAGAATTTCCACGATGCTAGTAAGCTGAAGACAAGCTAATCACCATTTGAGCACATCAGATGCAAAGCAAATCCAGAAAATTTCCACAGAAAAAGTCTTTCTATTATTTAGATCCAAGAGCCAAAGACCCCTTACAAATGAGAAGCTCTCTCCTTTAAATAGAAATGAGAGAACCTCAATCATAACCAAATCCTAACCACTCTCAAAACGAGTGGCTAAGATTAAAAGATACAATGTTCTAATCAATGGTTGAGATGAGCTCAACATACAATACATGGATCAATATAATGTAGAAATTTCTGAGTTTTACTGTTTGCTGGTTTATGTTAACATTTCATGGGTTTCACTTACAGCCGGTTTTGCATTGGCTGTAAGTTACTTAAGAAATTTGCTGAACAATTAAACACACAGTAAAAATACTAACAGGCTAAAAAACACATTTTCCAAACACACCATAAAATGATAGACTCAGAGATTTTTGGCCAATGGCCCTGGAAAAACCCACAAGGGGAAAACCAGTCTGAGAGAGAGAGTTTATTATTAGCTTCAGGAAAAATCAGACATTAATTTTTACAGTAAAAAATTCCAACTTATCTCAACTCAGAAATTTGACCAGCAGACTGTCTCGATTTCTGTGCATGAACAACACCTCGATTTCTGTGGCAACCGTACAGCATTAAATGCAGGCCGTACACTTGATTTCTGTGCAAACAGTACACCTCGATTTCTGTGCAAAACCGTACAGCATTAAATGCAGGCCATACCCTCGATTTCTGTGTTGTCCGTACACCTCGATTTCTGTCCTGAAATTAATGCCGTCTGTACAGCAATAAATGCAGGCAGTACAGACTGTACTCTCCTCGATTTCTGTGCAGAAATTTAATGCAGTTCGTACAGCATTAAATGCAGGCTGTACAGACTGTACCCTCCTCGATTTCTGTGCAGAAAATTAATGCAGCCGTACAACATTAAATGCAGGCCGTACCCTCCTCGATTTCTGTGCAAAACTACACCTCGATTTATGTGCCAGCATTAATGCTCCTGTACTCCTCGATTTCTGTGCCAACTGAAAATCTGTCTTAGCTGGTGTCTTGAAAATCGTGCCCTTCTCTCTTGTTCTCTTCTCTGTTCACTCTCTTCTCCAAAAATGAAAAAGTGTTATCAAAATGCCTCCCTCAACCCTTTTTGTCTAAACCCTAAGTGGGAATCTCATCCAACGGTGGAGAAAGATCCAATCCACTCGCTGAGATTCAATGAGAGTAAAAATCCCATTTATTTAAATCACTTAAAAAAAATTACTCACCCACTTAAATTTATCAAAAAGTGACTTTAAGTTTATAAAGTCCCATTAAGTAGCTTTTAATGTGAGGGTCAACTTTTTCCTTCTTCTAAGTGACTTAGGCAAAAAGTCACTTAGGGAACAACTGCCTAGGTACAAAAACTAACACTCCCTCTTACCGAGGAAGGTGTTCTGCACCACTCCCAACTTATCTCTGAAGAAGACAAACTTCCCCCTCCCCAAAGACTTCGTCAGAACGTCTGCAACCTGCTCATCAGTGGATATATACTGTAGCTCAACTGCCCCTCTCTGAACGTAGTCACGGATGAAATGGTACCTGATCTCAATGTGCTTCGACCTGTCATGGAACACTGGATTCTCAGAGAGCTGAATGCAACTCTGATTGTCACAATAGATCACCGTAGGCCTAAGCTGCTGATCAAATAAATCTACCAATAACTTGCGAAGCCACAGTGCTTCACAAGTAGCCTGACTGGCTGCTATATACTCAGCCTCAGCAGAACTCAGTGCAATGGACTTCTGTGTCCGACTGAACCACGACACTGCTGCCGAGTCCAAACTGAAACAACAACCGGAAGTACTCTTCCGATCCCTCGCACAACCTGCCCAGTCTGAATCTGTGAACCCAACCAAGCTGACTCCACCCGAACCCCTATAGTCCAGACCATAATCCACTGTACCTGCAAAATATCTCAGTATGTGCTTTGCGGCTGTCCAGTGCACACTCCTAGGCTCAACCATGAACTGACTAAGAGTGTTAACCGCAAAACACAAGTCTGGCCTGGTATTGACTAGATACATCAATGACCCAATGAGCTGACGATATAAAGTGGGATCCACCAACTTACCCTCAGAAGCATGAAGTTGCTTCCAGTTGGTGATCATAGGTGTACACATCGGCCTGCAGTCCTCCATCCGAAATCTCTTCAGAATATCAACTGCATACTTCCCCTGTCCAAGGAAAATATGTCCAGGCTCCTGCCAAACCTCCATCCCCAAATAGTAATGCATCAGTCCAATGTTAGTCATCTCGTACTCCGATGCTAGGTCTCTCTTGCAATGTGCAATGAGATGCTCAGCACCTGTGATAAATAGATCATCAACATATAGCAGAAGAATGAGCGGATCTCCCCCAACCACAATGAAGTAAAGGTTGGGATCAGCCTCACTCTTCTGAAATCCCATCGATGTCAAGTAAGTATCAATCCTGGAGTACCAAGCTCTGGGAGCTTGCTTTAGTCCGTACAAGGCTTTCTTCAGCCTGCACACATGAGAATCTCTCCCATGGATCTCAAATCCTTGTGGCTGCTCTAAATAGACCTCCTCCTGCAGAAGACCATTGAGAAATGCAGTCTTCACATCCATTTGGTGGATCTTCCAACCCATCTTTGCTGCTATAGATATCACTGCCCTGATAGAAGAATACCGAGCAACTGGAGCAAATGTCTCATCATAGTCCACTCCCTCAACCTGTGAGAACCCCGACGCCACAAACCGAGCCTTGTACTTCTCCACACTGCCATCCGCAGCATGCTTTATCTTGTAAAGCCACCTGGAAGTCACAACTGACTTCCCCTCAGGTCTCGGCACTATCTCCCAAGCATCATTCTTCATGATGGAATGGTACTCTTCCATCATGGCATCTCTCCATACCAGATGCTGGGAAGCCTCCTCAAATGTGGATGGCTCAGAGTCACGAAGACACGCAACAAGAGCCATATCATCCCTGTCAAGCACCACACCAAGCCTGTCTGGCTCCACCACTGTCCTGATCTTCTCCTGGGGCCTACCAAATGCCTCTGCTTCCTTCAAGGTATCCTGAAGCCACTTAGGCTTCCTCTTCCTTGAAGACTGCTCCTCCCAAACTGGTTTTGGGCTCTCCTCATCTGAGGAAGTCCCAAAACCTGAAAGTCCAACACCCTGAGCTCAAACCTGAAGGTCAAATTGAGCCCTCCAAGCTCTCTGGGATGGGGGTACAATGGTACAAACAAGTGGCTGCACCCCCCTATGCCCATACAACGCCCTAGGAGATCCAACTGAAACAT
This sequence comes from Pseudotsuga menziesii, assembly GCA_001517045.1. NCBI lineage: Eukaryota > Viridiplantae > Streptophyta > Pinopsida > Pinales > Pinaceae > Pseudotsuga > Pseudotsuga menziesii. The sequence continues at coordinate 331,734 of LPNX010400869.1, forward strand.
CTCCCTGCTCAAACAAATCAATCTGTGAAGAAAAACTGCATTTGAAAAGCAGAATAAGCCTGATCACATCTATAAGTGCCCGGAACTGGAAATAAACTGTCTCATTGGACTCAGAGAGTCCCAATCCATCAAAGGTGTATACTCATACCCCTCTGTTGCAGCTGCAACATTTTCCCAAAATTCAAAAAATTTTCAGGACCCTCCTTTCACTTATTTTGGTTTCACTTTTTTGATTTTGTTTGATATTCCGTAGAGAGACTATTTTGATGCCAAATGTTTTACTAGTTGTTTAAGTTTTACCTTGCTATTAGAAGCGTTTTGATGTTCAAATCGGAAGCCTAGTCATCTGCGTGGTCGCCGTTGTGGAAAAGTAACAAAAATCGGGACCGATTTGTTTTTCTCCTATGCCTTTATTCGCTTGTTCGTTTGTTTGTTTGAATCAGCTGTCGGTTGGAATCCCGTCGGGGCGTATTGTCTCTAAGTTTTCCGCAGTTGTGGATGGCGCATCACCTTAATTTTTTTCGACCACGCCGTTTTGTTTCACTGATCCTTAAGTTTTCGGCGTCCGCCGTTGCGGCTTTGAAGAATGTTGTCCGCCCGACATGGTTTGATTTTGTTTTCCGCGGAACCGATGTTTTTTGATTGAAATTAAGTTGGTTTTTCTCCGTTTGCGGAACTCGATGTCTTTTATGTTTTCGCCGTTGCGGCTCCGTATCCTTCTATCGCTCCAACGTTTAATCTTGCGAGATCCGATGCTTTTATTGTTTGGTCTCTCCTCGATACCTCGGCGTTTCACTCTGCTATTTATCACCCGACGTTACGGGAGGCGAAGTCTATATGCTCTTCGATCCCTTGTTTTTTACCGCCCAATGCCTTTTCCCGCCGGGTAGGGTTGACTGAGGATATATATATATTGGGTCGGGTAGTTGATTATTTTATTGTTATTTTTGGATTCTCTGTGCGCTGTCGTTTTCGCTCGAGCTAACCAGGACCCTCGCTGTTGGTACCCTCGTTCCTAGGTGGCTCCGCCGTGGAAGCTCGACGGTTTTCCTCCCGCCAGTTGCGTAGTAGTGCCAGGTAGGCCTTTGTACTCATTATCCCATGCCGTTTGACTGGATGAGTTTATTTCTTGTTTCCGCGGTCAGGGTTTTCACTTGGTTTCCCGTCGTGGCATGTATATATGCGGAAGCGTGTATTGTGACTGTTAGTAGAAGTTTTTTGTAGTCCATGGAGTATTTTCCTTCCGCAGCCGTTATGGTTTTCTACCCTGCACTCGATGGTTGAGGAAACCTGTGCAGACGACCGTTACGCTGTCTGCACCAGTTTGCCCCGTTTTATGCTTGGTCGACCCGGGGAGGATTTTCAGGGCTTTCCTGGGGAAATGTCAAAATTCGTTCACTCGTCCGGTCACCAGCGTCTTTCGAACCATGACCTCGTCGTCGTTTTCAGCTCATTGTTAGGGCGACCCGGTCCATGGTCGAATTCGAAGCCGAACCGGTATGGGGTAGTATTGCGTCGCCCAGTCTAAGGTGGACAGTAGAATGCACCTATACAGGGTTATCTCCTGAAGCGTCCCCTTTGAGTGGCTAGAGTAAGTGCCTCCGGTATTCCGCGTAGCGTAGTGGTCATGGCGTCCACAGAAAGCCCGAGGTTGTTTCATTTGTGATGTAGACATTGTTTTCCCGCTCGAGCTCTGTTGGACTAAGCCGGTTTCAGTTTGGACAAGAGCGTTTAGTTTGAACACATTTTGCTTATTTGTATTAACTGCAGTCATGTCTAATGCAGATGAGGTAAAATTTTTATATATTGTTGTTTTAATCTCTGAAAGTTGTCCGAAACGACCTAGCAGCACTTAAAGTACCTTTCTGTACATGACATGGAAATTCTTCAGAACTCAAAATGTCTAAGCGTCAAAAGAAGAAGGCCCCCGTGGTCGAAGAGGAACCCGACGTCGAAGTCATCACCAATACCGAATATATTTATGAAGACACCAAATGCATAAGTGGTGTAGAGCCCGAATATCAGTGGGGAGACATCTACAGGTTGATCACGCGCTGAGAGGTGCCTGATATAGGTTTTGAGGAAGAAAACATATACGCCAACATAGAAAGGTCTTCGTTGATGGAGATTGCTACAAGACCTGAACTCTTTCCATGCTCTGAAGTGATCGGGTGGATTCTGCCCAAGGCAGATGTGACCACCATGATTCTTGAGAACGTTGATAAACAAGGCTACGCTACCTATAGCCCTGGCCTACCATTTTCCAGAAGCACAAACGTATCTGACTGAAGACTGGTTGAGAAACATCAGGATGGACCTCATCGAAACATTCAAGAGGATGCTCACGCCTGGAAGAAACTTTAGAACTAGATCGACGGGAGAATATGACACCGCAAGCTTAAGGACCCCTTACAGGTTCATTGCCTTAATGCTCAATAGAATTTTTGGGAGAGCCCATGGCAAAAGCTTCAAATTGGAGTGGATGCCGATAATATTTTATGTCGCGACACAGGGGATTGTTTTCAACTGGGCCAACATTGTGTCCAATAGCCTTTCGGCCTGCATGGCCTCAGCTTTGGGAGGAGTGTCCCAAAAAAGGTCAGAATTTTACATGAGCTCCATACTCATTGATTGCATACTATGCAATCAACCTTTCCCCGGCCTAAGGTTCATCTGGGACCGGGAAAGGATACCTGTTTTCTCCGCATACAAGCCACTGTGGGCTCACAAGTACCACAGTCACTACAGGGAGGTTTGTGAGCATTTCATTATGGCTTTGTATACCCTAATTTTCTTAAAAGAATGCAACTGCATGTCGGAGGAGGCATTGCAGGTGATTGAAGAGTATGCTGATTATTACTTGACTGAGGATGGGCTCTATTTCAGAATGTTTGGAGGCTCTAAAGCGCCCTCCCTACTGCCTAAATATGCCACCGACTATATAATTCATAAAGAGGCAGTCAGGCAAGTCTTCCTAGATGGCATAGGAAGCTTTTTATTTGAACATAAGAAGGCTGCATATCCTCTGTTGCCTTTCAGTTTAGGGAGTTATAAGTTTACTAGAGTAAAGAAGGCCGATGAATTCGTGGAGGAGTTGGAGAAGTTTCATTTTGGGGAAATGCCCTTCCACAGGAATGATTCTCGTAGCAAGGTTGCAGAGCACTGCAAAGAGGCTAATGTCCATTTTGAATACACTCACCACTGGGATAGAGAAGAGTCCATTTTTCGTAGTACATTAAACATGACGGCCTTGAGGAAAAGGTTTAAAAAGAAGATCACCACCAAAGGTGGAAAGGGGCAGGACGAGCAAGCAAAGGCCGAGGAGGAGACCAGGAAAAGAAATGAAGAAGCTCAAAGGATAGCCCAAGAAGCCGAAGGATGGCTAAAGGGAGAAGGGGAAGAGAAAAGAAGAGCTGCACAAGAAGCAGCCAGAAAGGCAGAAGAAGCTGCCAAGAACGAAGAAGAAGAAAGAAAAAGGAAGTTAGACGAGGAGCTAAAGAAGCAGGAGGCAGAGAAGATGAAGCTAACCCAAACAGTGACAGAACAATCAGCCTCCGACACAGCAGACATTCAGACCCAGGACGTGGAAAACCCCGACATTCAAGATCCTGAAGTACCTGCTGTCAGCCCACCAGGACAGTCTATGTCCCCACCCTTAGACTAATCCCCTTTGAACAGAAGAAAGGGGAAGAAGTGCCTGATTTTAATACTATCTTTTATGATAAAGAAAAGAAAAGGATAGTAAAGAGAACCGAGAGGAAGGTTGAAACCGGGGGGCTGTCCGGTAAGATGATAAACGATGCAACCATTGTATACGGGACAGATAGAGACCCCAGGCTCACTATCTGAGCAGGGGCTGCATTAATCCATGCTTCAGAAGATAATGTAGATAAAATAATGACAGATCTGGAGCAGTCTAAGAAGTCTTCTTCTCAACTAAAAGATATATTGAGAAAGGAAAGGGAAGAAAACAATAAGTTAAAAAGAAAATTTGAAGACATACAAAAAGAAATCAAGTCTTCAAGGGCTGAACTTCAGGTTCTCCAAATAGAAAGAAAATCGATGGAGACTGCCCAAGAGTGTCCGGAGAAAGTACAACGGGAATATCAAGAGTTGAGAGCAGAGAAGGAACAGCTGCTGGACAGAATAAATGATCAAGAGTTACAGAAGGCTACCTTGGAAACGAATGAGAGGCAATCACAAGAGCAGGAGGCAAAACTCCAAGAGCAGATTACCTCTCTGACAGCAGCTTTGGAGGAAGCCAAAGAACAACAGGTTAATCTCCAACCTTTCAAAGAACATGTGTTGGCACAGAGAGCCAAGATGCTTCAGCTTCAGGTGTCCATAGAGGAGGAAAGATGCAGGGTTTTGCAGATAGACAGCCGGTTGGAGGAGATTTTGGAGACCTCCTCATATTTTGTTGACAGATCTCAAGATATCCTGGAAGTTTTGACAGCAAGGATGGCAAGACTAGAAACCAATGAGGAAGCTCCTGCAGAGCTACCCTCAAAGGATCAACAGGCCTTTAAGCAGGACTACGACTTATTGGAATTTGCCATCAACACAGCCGAGGAGTTCAAGAAGGCTGTTAGAAAGACAAAAGGGGCATGTACATAATTCTTTAGAAGACTCCTGATTACTTATAACCGATGCCAGGTAGAGGCTGAACAAAGAATAGATGCTTTTCCGGACCACAGCCTGTTTGTGGAAATTTTGCAGAAAAGGTACCAAGAGGATGAAAGAAGAATACAACACCTTAAGGCTTTAGATGAACGGACCTTAAGGAATGCGGTAGATCATTCCACAGTCAGTGTGCAGCTATTAGAAGATCAGTTTCGCCTAAGTGCAGCTAGAATCGAAGCCATCAAGAACCAGGCTGCAAAATTCGAGATAAATATTCGGTTCTTGGAACCTTCTGAATTTGAAAGTATCGCTTTGGAGGCCTCAATGTGGAAGAAATTTCTAAATAATCAAGCGCGGCCCTCCTCATGAACATTTGTTCACTTTTGCAATATATTGTTATTTTGTAAACTTTTAGTGAAAGTAACTTTTGGGAGGCGAAGAGTTGGGGAAGCCCAAGAGTTATTTGTGGGCAGCCCAACAGTCTTATTCTTTTGTATAAATATAGAGGACTTAGAGTAAAGGAAGGACCCTTTTTTCCCAGTTAGACAAGTAAAGAGATATTGTAAGAAGAACTAATTCCTTTTGCAATAAAGAATTACTGTTTGCCTGTCGGAGAAAGTTTGGTGGGACTTTCAAATGTTATGCTATGGATTGGTTGAAGATGAACTATTTCGTTTTTCAGCTTTTTTGTCCATTAACTGTGAGATCGTTCTAACTTTTAGGACTTATGTTCTTGTTTAAATGATTTCTGGTTTATTCTGTGAAATTACCACCATGAGTAATGAATGTTGTTTATAAGCAATTGGCTATCTGATTGTTTAAATATCTTTAATCGTTCATGTGTTTTGGGAAGAAATATCAGCTATCTGTAATTTCTGTTTATAATGCATGTACAATATACATTACTCATTAATAAGTTACAATTTGGCTATCTGGGGATAGGTAGATAGCTAGATTTACTTTATTACTGTGTATGTGATTTAGATGCTTGTGAGTTCTAAGACGAGAGGTAAGAACCTGCGCATCACTTTGTGAATACTCCTGGCATTCTTTATCAAGTCTGCATGTTAAATAGGCACTTGCATATCATATTTTAAGTCAAAAATACAAAAATATACACGGTGGACCGGGCCCCAACCGGTAAAACCTTTATTTTGTTACTTGACCTACAGTAGCCGGACCGCAAACCGGACGGATTCCCTATACCAAACAGTCACGGGCTAATTGGGAACGTTGACTGGGGAGAATCCCTTGTTGTTGTTGCATGCGATTTTCCAGGCCTCAACACCCTCATAGGTCTCTGTCTGATCATCAATCATAACCAATAAACAATATAACCATCTGTGAATAATCAGACACCAATAATAACTCAGAATAGATCAATCTGATGCAAGTGTTAAGAGTTTAAACCATGCTCTACAACTCATTCACGTAACAAAATCAACAAGTAGCATTCATTTCACTGGCGGTACATCAACAAATACTTATAAATATCATGCTTTATTTATTATTACTTAGACTCAGACTTTCAAGACTATACTCACTTCATAGCTGTAGTCATTTTGCTAGTGAAGGGTGAAAGGTGGAAATGACAAGGCTAAGGCAAAGGATGACCTCCTACTCAACATCATGACACTTTGGACAAGGAAAGGGAGAACTCACTATAACCAATATTGGACAAACAACAACACAAGGAATGGCAGTGCCTCACAAATGGATGAGTTGTTTAGAGAGTGCTTATTCAACTTAGGCATCATGTCTACATCAATCTTGATCCAATTTCATTAGGATCCCATTTTATTCTGTGGCCTTTTTGGCCTATATGAACCCTTTGGGACTTCACCAGTGCTCAAAAGCACAACTAATTGCAAGCTTTCATCCTGGCCATATTTATTTTTAACAAGGTCAGCAATTCTTTGATATAACATTTTTTGACCATTGCTTTTTGGACCTTTTCTTATACTCTTCGAGGAGTATTTTAGCATTTCATTGCTCTTGCCCTTTTTGCATATGTTAAGAAACACAGTTTTACAATTTTCATTTTCCATGGGCGCATATTTAATATTTCAATAAAAGTAGTACATGAGCTTTCAGTTTTAGCCAACAACATCTCAAGTGACTAGGGGGAATTCTGCACAGTGCCAAACATCGGGGCAACCGACCAAAATGATTTAGGCATACTATCCAACTTACCAAAGGCAAGTTTTGTCACCAACTCAGAGCCGAGACACAATGTAAATAGGGAGGCTTGTCCAACAAAGGTTCTAGCGGGGAAAAAGGTCCTCCATACCACAAGTCAAGATGTCAGTCGGGTTGAAAATTAAACTGGAAGGTAATGGATGGATGAAGACAATGAAATGATGGAGCCAATCACTAGCAAGCCAAAACAATGGTGGGAATGACTACCTCTATTCTCCTTAAGGAGGGTAAAACCAATGAGTATAGATCAAGAACTTCAAAGCCAGAGTAAGGACATCAATACATAGTATAATATACAACCAAGTCCATATAAATGTGATCGCCAGATCATAATACCACAAGTCAATATATGTCACAAGAATCAATATAAGAGCAATAATAACCATGACACCATATAAAATACTGAGTCATATCCATGCAATATAATCCATTTGAAACACCATATATCCAATGAGAAAGTACTGATATAACACTGGGCATCCACTACTGCTCTGAAATAACATAAATGGCTATATCGGTCCTCAAATCTGAGTGTCCCGAGACTCAGTCCTGGCATGGGAGAGTACAATAGTCCACTAATACAAAAATGATCCATCAGAAATGCTCATCTAAGCATCTCATATGTAAGAGTTCTGGCTGAAAAATGTACTGTGTCTGGAAAATAGAATATGGTAGCCCGACTACTATATATGTGATAACCGAGCCGTTATCCCGCTTGCTCTTTTACTATTTGTTACAATCAAACTTCTTGAAAAGTAAGGCACTTTTTTACCCTTGAAAATGGGTCAAAAGGGCTTAAAATTGTTGCCGAGAAGAAGAGGAATGAAGAGGGGGGAGGCAGGGTTGAGTATGGGTGCTCCGGATGGCTTAACACTAAAAAATCGGCAACATCTCTCTCTCTTTTTCCATAGACATGCTAAAAACTAGCAAGCTTAAAATGCCAAATTAGTGGGTTAGATACAAAAATGGACTAATAATTTACAACTTTTAACACTTGGAAAAATATTGCAAAGTTTAACCTTGAAGTGCTAAAGCGAATGGAAACTAGATCTAAGCCTAGAGATACAAAATTTCAGCCCTTTCTTAGATCTAAATTGAAGCAAGTAAAATGAAGGATGATAAATCCTTTAATGATCAAATTTTAACTTGCAAAAAATGAAAAGAAAGAGATTGAGGTTGAGTGCTTTTTTTTCGTTGAGAAGAAAGAAGAAGAGCTGAAGCTTCAAACTTTGAACAAGGCTGAGGAGGAAGGTGCCTGCAGGGTAAACAAGTTAGATCTAAAATATGTAAGATGCAACCGAGCTCTAGTCTTACTCCACCTTTGGTGATTTGCAAAGCTACACAAGAAACCTTTATGCAAAGATCAGATCTAGTATGGTAAGTCACATAAAACCAAAAGCATACAAGTATTACTGACTACAAAGTATAACTTGTGAATCTTATATGGTTACACATAAATAAGTGATTTGAGATTCAAATGCCTATTCTACGGATTGGAATACAAACTTCAAAGCTATATATTTGAAATTGCATAAACCACAAAAAAATGCTAAACATATATCACCTCGGTTACAAAACAAGCATTCGCCATGAAAGAGTATTACACCAACATATTGTCCTCCAAATACTCAACTTTATTCATAACAAAGATAAACAATTACAATCATATGAGCAGAGGTTCCTTGCTTCCGTCCAGAATGAGGAAGAAGGCCTTGCTTTTATAGAGTTTACAAACCCTTGGGGGTTGCTACCTGTTACCACCTAAGTTGTATTTGGTGGTATTTTTCAAGCAAGACAACAAAGTAGAACAAGTATATTTGTTCATTCTTGAAAGTTTAGAAGTCAACCAGGCCTCTTCTCAGAATTTTTTTTTAAATTTGCTTGTACCATATGTTCATACCCCCTTGGGGGAGTTGTAAGAAAATGTTCTAGCATGGTGGTGTATGTAAAAGAGTTGGTCTCCTAGACTTATATATCAATTCGACTAGCCTAGAGTGTTTCTTCCCTTGGTGATTATTTCTTGTTGAATAAACGACGAATAATTTCTGAGTTTTTCACTCATACCTCCAAAGTTGGGGTGGTCGTCTTGGTATTTAAGCCTAGGAGGTTATTATAATCTATGTGTCAATGTTTATAAACATGCTAGGCATTAATATTGAGTCATATGGACATGTGCTAGGTCCCCCCTCGGTTTATTTTTTAAGTTTTGGTAAATTTTTTTTTTCTTCCGTAAACATAGGCTATTTTTTAATAGTTTAAATGGAAAAATTGATAATGTAATAAAAGTGTGGTCAGGGATCGGATTTTTCCATGAGAGTGCTCATTTTCTAACTCAGGGCACCCGTTTAACCCAAGCCCCACTTTTCCTAAGTTTTAAGTGATAAATTTATCACTTAAGTAAAAAATCTCCAAGAAATCAAACTTATTAATTAAAATTAGAAATAATTAATAACTGGAGAATATTCCCAATTTCCAAAATCAGTAGAGAATGCTTCGATTTGACTGAAATCAGTTTCATCGGCTCTCTATAGTGAAGGTGAGTTAGACTGGTGATAAATGCAAGTGTTTGCATTTGGTGAGAGAGGTGAACTGAACTCCCACAGCTAGAGTTAGATGCACTCACTTTCTCCTCTCTGGCTATAAATAAAGCACAACCCTCTCATTCCAAACTATTTAGAGTTGGATGAAGAGTTGGTGGCTGTTGTAATACTGTTTTTTCTCATTCATTTGCTGAATAAAGAAGCTTTGGAGCCTATACTGTGTAGTGCTTGTATTGTGTGGATTTAGAGCGTCATGCTGCAAATGTGGTAACTGCAAATTTTCCAATTTTGTGCTTCTTTGTGTTCTGGCTTCAAAGGATTCAGTTGAATCAGTTAGAGTTTAGATTTGGCAAGTAAGATTGCTTGCTTTGTTTATTCATATTGTGTATGCTCAAGAATCTAAGTTTTATGCTTAAATAAGATTATTTTTGCATGTTTTTTCTTTCATACATATATATCCATATCTCACGAGGTTTGCGCAAGTTTTTGTGATCTAGTTGCAGGTTTTCCAATTGAATGAGGTGTGGATCAAGATTGACGCGACTTCTTATTCAATAAGCTCAAGACACTGTCCCCTGATGCTCCACAAAAGGGCCTCCTTTCAACGTGTTTCATTTGAACAACAAACCAACCTTCACTCCTCTTCCTCTTTTCATTAAAAAATCAAGTTTTTTTTTGGTTACTTTGTTTATGCATGAGCTTCTAATTTACTATATGCAATTTTTTTCATTAGATCTCATACATAAGCATTCAAAAAGCTAGATCTCATTTTTTAAAGTTTTCTATAAGCATTTTAAATCTAGTTTAGGAAAGTTTTCATTTTTTACAAGTTATTGAAAGTAGATTTAAATTCTTGTTGAAATGCATAGTCTTTCCTTTAAATCTTAGAGTTAAATTTTGCAATGAAGTGCACATCGTATTGGCTGCCCAAAAGGAAAGCCAAGATCCTTGCTTTCCTTGGTCATTTTATTGCTATTTTTAAATCCTTTAACTCAGCAGTTTTTTACCATTTTTTTTTGGTTGTCCAAAGACACTTCCAAAGTGTTTTTGGACACTTGTCGTTAACCTTTGTTTGCTGTTTTTTAGCAGATCCATAAAAAAGGAGAAGGAAACTCTGCCCGAAAATACAATTTTTGGTCATCCAGAGCTTCCCAGAAGTCCCCCCCACAGCTGGGGCTCTTTTTTCTCTTTGTTGTAATCCTTTGGATCCTAGATAACAAGGACCAAAGCGCAATTCTTCTAAGCATTGTAACCAAGCATAATAAAAAAGATCTCGAGTCGGCTCTTTCGAGCCCACTCCCCAGCCCCTAGGGGGGATCTCCATCTTTGTCCTTTTTATTTACTTTTTTGTTTGTTTTATTTTGCTTTAGTTTAGTCCCTTTGTAGGATAGTATACTTTCTTAAATGTTGCAAGTCTAATTATATCATTTCATATTTTCATCAAAGTAATACTACTACTTACCGTACGACTTCCCGAGTTACTCTAAAGGGGAAAGAGATGCGTGGTAGATCTAATTAGATAACTTGTTTTATTTGTCTTTTGCATTTCAAGTTAATTTCACTTTAAACATAAATAAAATCAACCCCTCCTTGCTTTCCCGATTGAGGTTCACTTGAACCGAAAGAGACCCTTGGAGTTCATTTTGTTCTTTTTTAACAAACAAACAAGTCATAAAATCCTTAAAATTTTACTTCGGCTCCGTTGTGTATGCTCTGCACCGCTGCGGGTCGTCTGAACAGTTGGCTTCATAAAAAGCAACGTGGGTGACTAGATTAATTAGTTTTCACACCTCAATTAACCTCCCCAGGAAAAATCCAACGCCTCGATTTGATCCGTTGCGGTGGAAAAATGCACAAAAGAAGCGGGAACAATTGGATAGTGACCTCTAGACACCGTTAGGCTACACCCTTGTTGGTGTAGTGTTGAACATGTCTCTGTGAATCCAACCAACGCACATATTCCTTACGGGGAGCCGCATCGGATAAAGGTTTTGGACATACTCCTCGTACCTTCGGGTATATTTGGAGTTCCCTTCCCTCTAAGTTAATTCACTCATTTTCCACATTAACTTAAAACTTACCAAGAGACAATTGCAAAACATCTCCTTCAACATTTTTTAGCACACACAATCTTACAACTCCATTTTTAACTGGGCACTGGTCTTATATTTTTATCTGCATGATTTATGAGTTGAGTAATTTTATAATTCCTTGTGCTATTTATGCTGTTGTAATCAATTTATCATTGAAATCTCTTGTTTTCCATTATCGATTAAAAACTCCTAAAAATCTTACTCATCCAAATCCATCACCACTAAAGCCTAATCATCCTTAGCAACTAATAGGGTCTACCCCCCTTGGCCTCGTTAGGAGTTGGCCTAAACGAAGGAGTCATTTTGGCGTGCAAATTAGCTGAAATAAGTCACAACCCTTTCTTCACGTAGCAGCTCCTCCGAAAGCATTATGGAAGCTTCATCGATCCCTTGCACTTTTATATATATAACTTGAGCGACTTTATGCTCTCCTCGATGACTTCCATGGCTGGGTGTTCAGATGCAATCCCTGCCTGTGTGGTATTTTGCTTTTTTTTCTTCAACAAACCAGAAAGATAATGATATCTAGTACATTCATTGGAAAAAAGTTTTGACTCTGAGATTCCTTTTGTCTGTTTCATGATGCTCAATACACTAGATATTGCATTAGTGCCATATATCTTTGTTAAAAACCACCTCTGGTGTATGCCATTACTTCCTTTGTGATTGAAAACGCTCGGAACTGAGTGTTGATGCCGTCACGTGGTGAAAACATAACCCAAAATGTTGAAAAAAGTGCTTAGAGTCAACCAATGAAGTCTCCAAATGACCACACATATAGATAGGGGGGTAACATTTGGCTACATATGGGGATGTGTGCTCTCCTCGAGAGTACATGAGAACCTCAGATTCTTTTATTTTGCAGACCAAATTGAAAGAAGAAAAATGTGGTGGGATGGCTTAATTCACATCCCACACACTTATTGCAAAACAAAGAAAGACATATGAACGATTTTAAGTGCTCATGCAAGAACTTTATTCATCCTACCTACGCTAAATTATGATATGAAAAAATGATATTAAGTGAGATGATAGAGCCAATGGAGCCATCTCAACTCCTCATTAATGGTGAAACTTCTTCTCTTATGTTTGGTCATTAACCAAAACAAGGTCCCATCAAATATGCTATAAATGTGACCTAGAAATGCCATCAAAGTATGGCTGTCACAAGAAAGTTCATGCTGCAAACATATGCCATCCCTCGAATTTCTAATCAAATAGCACGTCGAAGCACATGCTTCATCAATATAACATTGAAGAGGGCTCAAATAGGCAATGGGAAGCCCTTCTTCAATCTGAATTTTGTCATTCAAGAGCCTCTCACGAGGCATATCTGCAATACAAGTGTTATTACTTTCCAAATATACCTGAGGTAGTTTCTCAACTTCAATGTCGATATCGGGAAGCTCTTCAGTAATATCTTAAACCAAGGGCCCTTGTAATGCTTCCTCAATCAGATCTTCAATAATTTGTTCTTTAAACTGCTTGTTTTGATTTTCAAAGTGTTCTTCATGGATCTCTTGTTTGGAATTAGACTCTGTCTCGGGGAGGAGGGCGTCATACGCTTTGGCCAATGGTTCATTCTCATCAACTGTTCCTTCATGCAAACGAAGGAGAAACTTCTCAAAAAACTTTTCCATTGAGTCTATAGCTTCGTCAAGAAGACCATAGAACAAATTTATTGCATCTCCCTCTAAGTTTTAAGCAAATACATTCATGAGATCATCCTCATCGTAAAAGTTGAGATCTGCTATCAACTTGCAGAAAGAAACAATATGATGGATTGTCGAGTCCTCGTCATTTCCAAAGAACTCTGGAACAATTCTAAGTACTCTTTTATAGCAACCATTAGGAAATCCATGGATACTTGAGAAATCTAGTGGGGTGAAGGCTTCATGCAAGAGAGCACAGAGTTCTTCCATTTTATCATCCATATTCTCAAATAATGAAGTATTCAATCTGCAATATGCATATAGTCATACCTCAAACCGAACTATGGAGTCACCAAGATTAGCTTGAAAGCCTTATGATTTATGAGTGTGCTCACCTCTACACCCAGAAAAGTCTTTAGATCCGCAAAAGGACAAGGGCTTTGTTAAAAATCAGACCTCTGTTCACTTACAGATTTCGTCAAACACTTCATAAACCTTCGATATCAGGCCTCAACAATAAACCACAATCAAGCACATTAATTAACCATTCAATGGAACTATCCTGTAGGCTGATATACTGTTTATAAAGCACATTTAGCAGCGGAAAAACATGAATAACAGCAGACTGTAATACACATTTAAAACACAGTATTTTGGTCAAATAGACCCTGGAAAAACCCCACTCCTTGGGGAAAACCAGTGAGAGAGAAGATATTTTATTATGAAGGGGAAGACTCAGAAATTTTTCTTTCAACCACAGAAATTTCTCATGCACAATTTACAATGTATGAATCTTAGCTTAAAAACCAACAGTACTTATCTCAATCTCTGACCACAACCATGAAGCTGAGCTCATGCATGCTGCAAACTTTCACAGTAATAAATATCAGCATTTATGACTGTACTTCTCCCTGAGAAACGTGCCCAGAATCTGCCTCGAACTCTGTGCCCTTTTCAACAATAAATCTGTGCAAAAACGTGCCCAGAAACTACCTCGAAATCTGTGCAAACTCAGCAATAAATATCAGCATTTATTGCTGTACCTTCCCTTGGAAAACGTGCCCAGAAACTACCTCGAAATCTGTGCAAAAACGTGCCCAGAAACTACCTCGAAATCTGTGCAAAAACGTGCCCAGAAACTACCTTGAAATCTGTGCAAACTCAGCAGTACGGCCCAGCATTAATGGTGGCTGTACCTTCCTTGGTTTTCGTGCCCTAGAGTCCTTAGAAATCGTGTCCTTCATGCATCTTCTGCTTCTCTCTTCTCTCCAAGCTGCTCCTTGGAACTCGAGCCTCTTCAAGCTGCTCTCTCTTGAATGTGTGCCAAAAAATGAAATCTCATGCACTTTATTTACCCCATTAGGGTCATTCTCATGACTTTTCACCTTCAACGGTTGAGATTAGATCTTGGCCAAGAGATCTATGGCTGGGATCTAATCTTTCACTCACTTAAATCTCCTAAGTGAACTTTACACGAAATTTTTCTTTTTGAAAAGTCACATCACCCTAAATATTAAAAAGTACACTTTATGACTTAAAGTCACTTTAAAAACATATTAAAGTGAAACTCACTTTTAAAACATAAAGTCACATCAAAAAGGTACTTTAATAAAAAATACATTACTAAAGTCACTTTTCGAATATAAATGAGACTCCATAATTAATCACCCTTGCACCTAGGCACCTGATGCAGGAGTGCCACCGAGCTATCAAAAACTAACAGGCTTCGTCCGTCCATGGAGTCGCCATGTGAGAATCAAGATCTGCAATATGATCTCCCACAAATGTCAATGAAGCATAATCTTCAAAATTCGAGTACTGGACTTTATCCTCGGCAACGACGCCAAAAATGTTGTCGCTCCTGACCGACGTGCGTGTATCAAAGCCCAAAAGCAGGCACACCGACCTGATGGCAACTGCGCAAAGAGCAACCATTGTCACCACCCTTCTCTCTTCCTCGCTTCTGGTTGGCTCTTCTCCAACTCAAGGGGGGCTTCCCTAAGGCTAGGATCACTAAGGCAGATGTAATGACGGACAAGGTGAAACGAAGAGGTTGCCTTACAAAAACAATTGTAGTATAGGTATGAATTGAATGTTGATGGGAAAGAGAGAAAGATCAATCGAAGGGAGAAATGGAGTCAAAAGGAGAACTCACGAGGGCCTTGGGTCATATGTGACTAAGGGGGAGAGCTCGCGTAATTGAGCAAACCCTAATTAGTCAATGGTGCGACTATTAGATTTGCTTCCTCCTAATTGTAGGAGATGCACTGTGCATGCAAAGGGTCAATACTACACAATCAAGCTAGATTAAATGTAAACATCAATGCCTGTGTATGCATGCTTACAAAGGGAAAATGCTAGCAACTGCTAAGGATTTTCACCTTCCAATAAGATGATAGCATCCGTTTATGGTCTTCGACGCAAACATAGAAAAAGAAAAATGGATTCTAGCAATAATCACCCATTCATTGAAGCTCCACAAGTTCACGCCACACTTCAAAGAGAGTGCTCAATTACATCCATGAAACCCAAATGATATTTTTCTATTAAGTTTTGGGGAAAAATCCTCCCAGTTTTTTCCATGGCTACAATGGAGAAGAAATGGTTCTTTTGTAGACCCATAAACCTCTCAAACCTCCGTTTTCTAAAAAGCAAAAAATAATAATAATAAAAAAGTGAGACAAAAAGTGGAAAGAGGCTCTTGACCCCCTTTTTCCTCACCTACAAAATACATTACTAGATCAAATTTATTAAACTAAGCTAAACTTGTTCCCTTTTCTCATACTTAAGCTAAACTTGTTCACGTTACTCGCATAAGCAATCATCACCCTTGACGCCATCAACGCTAATGTTCACGCTTGATGATTGATAAATGGCTGTCAATCAAGTTATATGTGGGTCGGGAAAATGAGACGACTACCCTCCGAGCTTTTGCTCAACAACAAACTCATTCCATGCGGCTTTTCGATTGTCGAAATGGATCTAATCTGCCCGATTATGTTTTTGTTTTTTGTCTACCAACGATACGCGGGTCACGACCTTTCTTAAATTTGTTACCAATTTTGTTGAAGCCCAAGTTCTGGCGCTGAATCAAAAGATGCCAATCAAAGCTGCAGTTGACTGCTAGAAGACTCGTCGAAATTGGCTGCGACTGACTCTATCTGCTCAACGATTCTATCAATCCGCTAGATTGGTCGCTTTGATTTCCATGAACGGGTTTGAGTTCCATGATTTGTTCTGTAGTCGGTTGCCAGTAGTGATGAAATGCACGGCCACAAGTGACGTGTTAGCTGCTTTCAAAACAAAAACGTGAAGCTCTCTGCGACTTGTCACCTCCTTAAATTTTCAGCGCTAGCGTTGAGTTTAACTTTGGCAAAAGTGATGTTCCTTCTCACGTGAAAGATCTCCTGTATATCTGGCCACCATTTAGATTTTAAGCAGGTAACTACCAGATTAACTCAAAAACGACTTACTTGCCATCAATTAATTGAGACTTTGGTTGGGATGCCACTATGACTGACTGATCGCCAATTGTTTCCATGCCACCAATTAACTGGGTTGCGACTGACTGATAGCCAATTGATGCCACATGATTTTTCCTTTGTAATTGGCTTTCAGGAAAAAGTTTTTATGTTGTCACCGAAAAGCCTGAATTTTGTCCACGTGAATGTATGTTGGGCAACTGGAAATAAAATGAAAATGACCTCCATACAATTGGATTCCTCATTGATGGCAAGACTTGTTGCTTTGGGCTGGCACGCACAAAAATAACAAACCAAGCGATTACTATCTCGCGAGACGTGGAACTCGCTTTGGTGCTCGACTGTCATGAGGAATTCTGAAAACAAAAATCAATGACTTGGCTTCTCGATAGAACACGTAACAAAGATGCCCATAACAGACAATGGCAAGGTTGTCATTGCCAGCTGAAATATGGGTCCAATCTTCATGTGATGAACTGATGCTTGAGGTTTGACCCACTAAAAATAAGTGAATCACGCTCAGTCTAAGGACAGGACTCGACCCCTTCAAGAAGAAGAAAACCCCATGTGCTCGGTAGCAACTCCTTTGTATAAAATCCTGTTTGTATCTTTCAGATTTGCATTTCACTAAATCACGACGGATTTGTAAATCAGTAGAACAAGTGGAACTTCATCGGTGGCCATGAGGACGTGCTGCATTTTCGCATGTAAATTTACTGAAATAAGTCGCAACCCTTTCTTCACGTAGCAACTCCACCAAAACATTATGGAAGCTGCAACGATCCGCTCCACTTTTATATATATAACTTGAGCGGCTTTATGGTTTCCTCGATGACTTCCTTGGCTGGGTGTTCAGATGCAATCCTTGCCTGTGTGGTTTTTTGCTTTCTTTTCTATGATATCTAGTGCTTTCATAAGAAAAAAGTTTTGACTCTGAGATTCCTTTTGTCAGTTTCAAGATGCTTAATACACTAGATATTGTATTAGTGCCATATATCTTTGCTAAAAACCACCTCTGGTGTATCCCATCACTGCCTTTGTAATTGAACATGCTCGAAACTGAGTGTTGATGCCGTCAAGTGGTGAAAACATAACCCGAAATGTTGAAAAAAGTGCTTAGAGTCAACCAGTGAAGTCTCCAAATGACCACCCATACTGATAGGCGGGTAACACCTAACACATGTCCATACGACTCAATTCAAATGTCTAACATGTTTATAAACATTGACACCTAGGCACCTAATAACCCCCTAAGGCCTAACCACCAAGACGACTACCCCAACTTTGGAAGTGTGAGTGAATAACTCGGAAATTATTTGTCGTTTGTTCGACAACAAATAATTACCGAGGGAAAAAACACTTTTGACTAGTCGGCTTGATGTTTAAGTGTAGGAAGTCGAGTCCTTTACAAAATTGACCATGCTAGCACATTTTTTACATTTTCCCCAAGGGGTTATGAACATGTGTTACAATTTAAAAAAAAAACCTGTTCTAAGAGGCTTGACAGACTTCGGAACTTTGATGTAACAAGTGTGCTTGCTCAAACTTTGTTGGCTCGACTGAAAGTCCAACTAGGTGCAACTTAGTTGGTAACAAGATCTCTTAGATGGACATGTGTATTCCAGCTTGATTTCCATGCTTTCTAAGTTTCTATTGTAGGTAGCACCAACGCTTGTGTTAACCATTTTTGTGCAACAATGTATAAGTGGATGCAGGTATCTAGATTGAAGGGATGGTTGATCTTGTTTAACTTCTCCAACTTTCAAGCATTTTTGAAAAGTGTAGCCCCTCTGCTCTCCACCAATGGACTCCATTTTCCCAAGCATTCCCAAGCTTGAGTTCTTTCCTCTTTCTCTCTCTCCTTCATTTAAAATCATCTTCTTCTTTGGTTACCATTGGTTGTTTATGTCAATCTAATTTGCTAAAAGAGTAAATCATACTTTAAATTTCATTTACAAGTTTTAAAAAGTTTAGATCTCATGTTTCTTCGGAGTTTCATGTTTAGAAAGTAGATCTAGCTTAGGAAGTGTCAATTTTTGCAAGCATTTTATAAGTAGATCTTAAGTTTGCTTTAAAAGACTACTTTTATTTGATCATTAAAGTTTCAATCAAGCATTTAGTGCACATCATATTGGCTGCCCAAAAAGCAAGCCAAGATCCCAAGGAAAACTTGCTTTCCTTGTTTATTTACTCATAGTTTAACTTAGAATTTTTAGGAACTCTTTTGGGGGTTGTTCAAAGACTCTCTTAAAGTGTTTTTGGCATCTTTCGCATTTGATAGCTTCACGATTTTTGCAGGTTCAAGAAAAAAGAGAAGAAGGTGCTGGCAAATTTTCGAGAAAATGAACTAATAGAAGCATAATGAAGCACTCCTCTTCACAAAAAAAATCACGTTTCTATCAAGTTGTAAGCCTTTGGACCCAAATTATAAGGACCAAAGAGCATTTCTTCAAAAATTGTAATAAGTTAAGAAATGTTCGAGTAGGCTCCTAAGAGCCCACTCCCCATACCCCTCTAGGGGAGTCCGTGTGGGTTTGATTTTTCGTAGTTTGACTTTTTATTTAGTTTAGTTTTGTTTTCTTATTTAGTTATTTATTTTGCTTAAGGGAATGAAATATTAACCCCATGCATTCTCGAGTTACTCGAAAGGGGAAAGAGATTTGTGGTAGGAATAATTAAAAAACAATTTCATTTTGTTATTTCTTTTAGCATTTTAAAATTAACCTGGGTTTGCTCTCCGGAGTATCCCGAAAGGGGATGTTACCCCTCAAAATGTATCAACATTTTTGAGATTTCAAGCAGTCCTTCTTTAAGGTCTCGGCTTCAATAATGAGTGGGCTTTTCTTTAAACTCTGACATGGGTGTCTACAGAGCAACAAGAGTAGCACGTGGGCGCTACTTGGTTTCTTCTCTTTGTTTCCTACAAATCCACCACAGTCTGCCCTTGTAAGTGATAGATCAGAAGGAGGTTCGATCATTGGAAAAAGCCCTTGAACACTTCCTGATGGAAGCCTATTTGAAAGGGGGTAAGTGGGAGCTATTGAGCTAGATCCTGAGGGTGATTGGTCATGTCCTATGGGAAAACAGATTGAAGAGTATATAAAACGATGTCATGATTGCATTGTAGAGCAATGGAAAAGATATAAAGCATAAAAAGAAAGGAAAAATCAAAGTTTGGAAACTGTTCCTAGATGGGACCTTCCTAACAATCTGCAGGTCAACAGTTTGCAAGAACTCAACAATTCAATCAAGCCTGTGCTTCAAAATATGGATTGCTTTTCAGGTAACCATAGTGCTGAACCATCATTAAGTACATCTAACTATGATAGGTTTTATGAAAAAGGCGTTTTCATATGATGTACAAGACCATCATTGACCAGAGTGATCAACCTGTTTACCTCTAAATTGCTTGGTTGGAGATCGAGAGAAAGTTTAAGAATTTCATAGTTTGGCAAGGGCAACATTGATATCAGTTGGAATAATTAAGGATGCAATACTTGAAGGAACTGGTGAAGATACATAGGACAGACTCATGAGAATAATACTTGCACTTGGAAAAATTCGGGCCTGTAGCAGTCAGCAGATTAGAGGAGCTTTGTTTTTTGATCTAACAACCAACACACTATACCAGTATATATTCACCGAAGCATTAAATCAGCCGGTATTCTAATTGATAAAAATTTTCGTGCCAAGGTTGCAGATTTTGGATTGACAAAGCTTACAGAAGTGGGAGGTGCATCAACAACATTTCCAACACGCCTAGTGGGAACATTTGGATACATTCCCCGAGTATGCTCAGTTTGGAGATGTCTCACCAAAGGTGGATGCTTATGCGTTTAGGCATCGTTCTATATGAAATAATTTCAGCCAAGGAAGCTATTGTAAAAATTGATGATGTTTCAGCTGGATCAGAAGGACTTGTTACTCTGTTTGAAAGTATTTTGAAGGACCCTAATGGACGTGAAAGTCTCTGAAGTCTAATCGATCCCAGGCTCAGAAAGAATTATCTGCTCGAGTCAGTATGGAAGATGGCACAGCTTGCAAGAGCTTGTACTCAAGAAAACCCTCGGTTCCGACCCAGTATGAGAACAATAGTAGTTGCACAGGTGACGCTCTCATTGTCAACTGAAGTTTGGAAATGGCCTATACAGCTGCGACGATTTCCCGCCAACGGTACCTCAGCAAGTGGTAGTGGTAGTATACTTCAGCAACCGAGCCAATGACGGAGTAGTGCATGTTTATAGGGCAGCCGATGGTTTTCACGTTGATGAATTTCCATTCAAAGCCGCTCGAGGGTAGCATTGAGTTTTTGTTACGTGGGTGTGTTATCCGTCGAGATGCACACTAGCAGCAGATATCTTTCGAAAGATGTTCCCTCACTAGAAGTGGGGAAGGTGTGGCCTTGGGGGCAAGCAATGAGCCAGGTACTGTCACCTGAATCCCATCTCCTCTGTTTAGGCTAACTCCTAAAGAAGCCAAGGGGGGTAGTCCCTAACAAAGAGTTTTCTATGGCTCTTATGTTTTTTAGTGTTTTTGGTGTTGAGTGATGCGGATGAGTGTTTTTTAGGAGTTTTTGAATGATTACAACTTTATGATCATGAAATAAAATAATCACAAGATAAATGCAAGATCACAAGATTGAGGAAACAACCTCTTGATAATTTAAAGCAAGACAACCACGATAATATAAATGCTCTAGATATATAAAAAACAAATGAAAATTGATGACAAGGACTAGTGCCTTATGGAGTCAAAGATAGTCTTAAGTGCTTGGGTTGCTTGATACAAGAGTTCAAAGTGGTAATGTTTGTGAGATCGTTTTGCAATTGTTCTTGGTTTATTTTATTGTAAATTTTATGTAATCTTGCTTTAGGTGTCTAGGAAACCTAATCAGAAATACTTTCAGTGGCTCCGTTCGAAGACCTGATGAACCTGTCTGGAATCACAAGCTAGGTGTTCAGAGAATTTAACCAGTGAGTGTCTAGATTGGGTTGCCCGACGCCCACACTTGGAATTTGCCCACTACCTGAGTATTTATCAAGATAACGTCCGTGCGTTGGTTATGGGGTTGAAAGTTTTATTATGTTGAATCTTGTAAGATTAACAGTCCAATACCGTTTCTGAGTACTTCGATTTTTTGGTCGGTCAGAGCATACTTCGGCAAGGAAACAACAAGATAAATTTGAATTTTATTAAAAGGGAGAGATGAGTAGCAAATTTTAATTAGAACACACAGGAATGCTCTCCGATAGAGAGTGCTCTTGATCCTGGCTTATGCCCTAATTCAAGAGATTTATCTAAGCTACATGCAATGCAATGCAACAGATAAAATGCTGTCCGATAGAGAGTGCTCTTGACTCGTCTTGCGATAGGTTCAAGAGACTTATTTACACTATATGAGATGTAAGTTACAAATAAGGAACACAAGCGATAGCTCAACAAATAACAATGTAAGACTGAAACTAGCAATTAGTGGAAAGTAAATCTAAGCTAGCAATTACTATTCTAAAGCAAAATGAAACTAAACTAGCAGAATATTTCTAAATGCAAAAGATGGAAAATTTAATCTAATCTACTCAACAGATATGACAAAGATCTAAGCTAACCAAGACAACACTCTTCCCCAAATGGGGAAGAAACACAAAAATGAGAGGCCTTATTGCACTTAGCCTTATTTCATTAATACTTTACAAGATGAGGGAATTTAGCCCCTTTGAAAATGAAGAAAGTGACTAATCAAGAGAACTTGAAGCCTTATTATGACTTGTACAAAGGAGAATGATTTTTTGAGTTTGGATCCTTTTCTTGGTATGGTTCTTCATTTTAGCTCTAAATCTTTTAGATCTAGCTTTGCTTGCTCTTTCTTTGCTTGATGTTGCTCTTCGTTTACCTGTAAGTAAGAGCTCTAAACCACAGCTAGTAAGAGTGTTAGGAAACCAATTTTTAACTTACGACTCAGAAAGATGAAAGTGAATGAGATGATAAGTGCTTAATGAGATAAATAAAAGCTCAAAACAGGAAAACAAGACCAAAATTCAGACCTTGGAAATGAGAGGAAAAACTTGCCTTCTATGACGCAAAATGCCTGTTTATCAATGAAATGACTTGAAATTTTTGAGAAATAAAATTTTAAATATTTTTTAAATATTTTAGGGTAATTTCCAGAATTGGAAAATAGCAGAAAATTGCGAAAATTTAGTCAAAAAACAAGCGTGAAATGGCACGTTTTTTGAGAAAATGAAGAAAAAATTAAAAAATATTTTTTTTGAAATTTTTTCGAAAATTTTCTAAATTTAGGCTAATTTCTAGAATTGAAAAATAACAGAAAAATGTAAAAAAAAACAGCAAAAAACAACAAGCTTAAATTTGCACATTTTTCGAGAAAAAATACAAAAACTTCAAAAATTTTCGAAAATTTTCTGATTTTTTAAATGAATATCCAGAATTGAAAATAAATGAAAAAACAGAGAAAAACGAGCAAGCCTAAAAGTGGAAAATTTGCATGTTTTTCGAGAAAACTCGTGCACGTTTTCCAAGGCAAAAAATAAGTAAAAAAATTGACTTTGAAGCACTAGTCTTGAAATTTCCAACTAGCTAAAAATACGAAGAGATAGTGGGGAAAGAGAAGTGACACGCAAAACAATGCGGCAATTTAGAACAAATCCCAAGGTACTTCTCAAGACAAAAGTTTGGCCAAAAGATCTAAACCCAACAAGTAGATCAAAGTATGAATCTTTGATCTACTTAGGCAATCATAATGCAAGATCTAGAAATGTTAATACATTGAGAATATTTGCACTACTTGGAAAGCAAATGAATAGGATAAAACCCGTGAAACTGTTGATCCGCTTTGTAGTAACCAATATACTCAAGAATTTTTTTTGAAGTACTTTGTAGTTTGATGGATGAGGCAAGCAAGCCCTTCGTTTCTTGATTTCTTAAAGTAGAAGCCTCCTTTAGGAACTTGTAGAATGAATGCATAAACCAAGCAAAAGCTCTTGCACCTGGGATAACACTTGAAAGCTACAAAACTCAAGAGAAAAGCATAGATACAATAATATTGTGCTAGATTGTTAGCCTTCTAATCACAAGATCATATACTTAAGAATTAAAAGTGATGAGCTAAGAACGGTATCACCTTAAACAAGATGAAGCATAGCATACAAAGAACTCCCACATGGACCTCCAAAGTCTTCTTGCTTTATTCAAATTCAAAAGATATTACAATTTCTCCAGAGTGTACTTGCACAAATTCTCCATGAATAAGAGAGAGAAAAGCACCTCTATATATACCAAAACCAAAGACAGATAGGTTTCAAATCCCTAAATTCGGATTAAGAGTAACACCAGAGAAAACTACGGTGATTTCCTTGATGGAATGAAGCTCTGGTAATTGAATTGGAGCTGAACTGAGTTGTAATTGAGCTATAACTGAGTGCTGGAGTAATAAGGGGGGGTGAGGTGGCTCATCCTCCCTTGTAATGATCACCCAGCCAATAGATAACCCACACTTCAACAAAAAATGAATTTGACCAAAGAGGGTGAATTTCTGACACACGCATGCCAGTTTTGGGCGACAACAATTTTGGCGCCGTTGCTAGGGACAAATTCTTGTTCCCGAAATTTGAAGACTATGCTTTATTGACATTTGTGGGAGATTACATTGCAGATTCTTCTTCTCACATGGCGACTCCACGAAGGGACAGAGCCCTTGTCCTTTTGCAGATTTGAAGATCCTATTGGGTGTAGAGGTGAGCACACTCATTGGAAATCTTTCAAGCTCACCTTGGTGACTCCACAATTTGGTATGAGGTATGATTATATACATTTTCTAGATTTAGTACCTCATATTTGATTTATGGATGATGATAAGGAAGAACCGCATGATATATGGCACGAAGCTTACAGCCCGTTGGATTTCCCAAAAATCCGGGGATTTCCTAATTAGTGCTACGACCGTGGGAAGGTGCATGAGATTCTTCTTGAGTTCCATGGAAATGATGGTATTTCAGCCACCCATCATATTGCCTCTCTCTGCAAACTGATGTCTGATTTTAATGTTCATCATGAGGATGATATTATGATCGTTTTTGCTATAACTTTGGAAAGGGATGCAATGATTTGGTTCTATGGCCTTTTGGATGAATCCATAGATTGAGTGGCAAAGTTTTTCGAGAGTTTTCTCCTCCGCTGGCATGATGGAACAGTTGATGAGATTGGGCAACTTGCTAAAGAATATGATGCCCTCATCCCTAGGGTCCATCCTGAGCTTAAAGAGCAAACCATTGAAAATCAAATCGAGGAAGCACTACAAAGGCCTTCGGTGGAAGATATTGCTGAAGAGATCCCAGATATGGTTATAATAGAAAACATTGAAGATGTGAAGGTGCCCCAAGTTTATGGACAACTTCCTAATGAAAAGCTGGAGCTGCCTTGAGTTTATCACATTGAAGGTAATACTATTTTTTCTACAGATCAGCTAGAGCATTTTGACAATGAAGGGTTGTATGTGAACCCTATCAACCGGTGGATAGAGGCTTCTTGTACACGGTTTGATTCTGCCTGGTATAATCTCTTGTTGACTAACAGTCTGATGTTTCGATTTAGCTTTATTTATGAGCAGATTGCAAGGCATAGTTGTTTTTTGGCAAGTATATCTTTGTCGTTGTCTCTAACATAGCATAGAAAAATGATATTTGGCATGGAAAGGATGTTGGAATGGCTCCATTGGTTGTATGCATACACCTAACGTGTGCTAGATTCACGATAGAGTAGGTAGGTAGGATGAATAAAGCTTCTGCATGAGGATTTACATTATCAGTTCTGTTTTGCTTATACATTTTTTCATAGTTTGTAATAAGTGTGTGGATGAGAATTGAGCCATCCCACTACTCTTTTAAAGTTGGTTTCTAATACCCAGAGAATGCTGAGGTTCTCGCATGCTGTCTCCGAGAGCACGCGTCCCCCATGGAGCCAGATGTTACTCCTCAAAATGTATCATCACTTCTGAGATTTCAAGCAGTCGTTCTTTAAGGTCTCACCTACAGTAATGAGTGGGATTTTCTTTAAACTTTGACATGGGTGTCTACAGAGCAGCAAGAGTAGCACGTGGGTGTTGCTTGGTTTCTTCTCTTTGTTTCCTACAAATCCACCGTAGTTTGCCCTTGTAAGTGATAGATCTGAAAAAGGTTCGATCATTGGAAAAAGACCTTGAACAGTTCCTGATGGAAGCCTATTTGAAAGGGGGTTAGTGGGAGTTATTGAGCTAGATCCTGAGGGTGATTGGTCATGTCCTATGGGCAAACAGATTGAAGAGTATATAAAATGATGTCAGGAATACATTGTAGAGCAATGGAAAAGATATAAAGCATCAAAAGAATGGAAAAATCAAAGTTTGGAAATTGTTCCTACATGGGACCTTCCTAACAATTTGCAGGTCAACATTTTGCAAGAACTCAGCAATTCGATCAAGCTAGTGCTACAAAATATGGATTGCTTTTCAGGTAACCATAGCGTCGATTCATCATTAAGTACATCTAACTATGATAGGTTTTATGAAAAAGGGGTTTTCATATGATGTATAAAACCATCATTGACTAGGGTGATCAACCTGTTTACCTCTAAATTGCTTGGTTGGAGACCGAGAGAAAGTTCAAGAATTTCATATTTGGCAAGGGCAGCATTGATATCAGTTGGAATAATTAAGGGTGCAATACCTGACGAAACTGGTAAAGATACATAGGACAGACTCATGAGAATAAAACTTGCACTTGGAGAAATCCAGGCTTGTAGCAGTCAACAGATTAGAGGAGCTTTGTCTTTTGATCTTTCAACCAACACACTGTACCAGTATATATTCACCGAAGCATTAAATCAGCCGGTATTCTAATTGACAAAACTTTTCGTGCCAAGGTTGCATATTTTGGATTGGCAAAGCTTATAGAAGTGGGAGGTGCATTAGCAACATTTCCAACACGCCTAGTGGGAACATTTGGATACACGCCCCGAGTATGCTCAGTTTGGAGATGTCTCACCAAAGGTGGATGCTTATGCGTTTAGGCGTCGTTCTATATGAAATAATTTCAGCCAAGGAAGCTATTGTAAAAATTGATGATGTTTCAGTTGAATCAAAAGGACTTGTTACTCTGTTTGAAAGTATTTTGAAGGACCCCAATGGACGTGAAAGTCCCCGAAGTCTAATCGATCCTAGGCTCAGAAACAATTATCTGCTCGAGTCAGTATGGAAGATGGCACAGCTTGCAAGAGCCTGTACTCAAGAGAACCCTCGGCTCCGGCCCAGTATGAGAACAATAGTGGTTTCACTGGTGACGCTCTCATTGTCAACTGAAGATTGGGAATGGCCTGTACAGCTGCGGCGATTTTCCCCCAACGATACCTCAGCAAGTGGCAGTGGTAGTATACTTCAGCAGCCGAGCCGATGATGGAGTAGTACGAGTTTATAGGGCAGTCGATAATTTCCACGCTGATGAATTTCCACTCAAAGACGCTCAGGGGTAGCATTGAGTTTTTGTTACGTGGGTGCATTCGGTTATGTTGCCACAACTACAATAAAAAATGGGAAGTGGAAGTCACCAAATCTTGTTCACACGGAGTCAGGATTCATCAAAACCCACGACTGTTACTTAGTTGCTTGTTAGGAAGCATTGCATCACGTGAAAGTCGACCACCTGGAAGCACCAACGTTGTTTTTAATTGCTCGTGTTCATATCCATTGCAGACCTCCACTCGGATTTAAATATTCACAAGATTTCCGAAATTCTATTTTTTATGGAATCAGTGTTACAGTTTGTTAAAGCGGCCATACATTGGCTTTGAATTTCAGGTGGATCAGTGCCCGCTTATCACTAGAACACCTGGCAGTCGAGTACAGAGAAAATCAAACAGTAGTTTGGGGTTACTTTCTTTTAAAAACAACCGAGCTGCTTGGAGTGATGGTTGTGGTCGAGTTTTGATGTGGGCATCTTGGTCCACGTGGTGGTGGAAGTAGCTGGGAGGATGAGTTCATTTTTTGTTGGCCATCTTTTTTTTTCAACACTTAGTTAAGTGGGTTTCTCTTTTAAATAAAGTGGCAGAGACACTTTAGTTATAGTTTTTTTTTTAGACTATAGTTGAGAGTATAATTGAGAGAAAAGTGGATCCATGATCCTACTTTTTCTCCCATAGTTTATTATTGTTTTATTTGTCTTCTTTTTAGAAAAAGTGAGAAAAGCCTTTTTAGGCCTATAAAGAGCATAGGTCTTTCAATTGTAAAGATGGGAAAATTTGGCTGGGAGGATTTTTCCCCAGAGTTGAATAAAGAAAAGGTCCTGTTGGGTTTTTCGGATATCTATTGGGCATCTTTGTTGTGGTTATGTGCTTTTTTTTTGGATAAGTTATAGACTAAGCCTAGTAGAGGAGGCTATAATCTAGCCCATTGGGCAATCATTTGCAGTTGTCAACTTGATTGTCGGCGTTATGTTTTTGAAGGTCTTAGGAGTAATGGACAGTAGTCAGGTATGCTTCCATTCTTCTTGCGTTCGATTATGGAACATACCAGCTTAGTCTCTCTTTTGTGAACCGCAAGGCCTCTCTGAGTCCCCTTTTGACTCCTTCCTCCCTTCTAGTACTGGCACTGATCTTCCCTCGAGGACTGATCCTCCCTTCCCTTTGTTTCCATCAAGCACAATCCTTTTTCTTTTGTTACCCATGTTTTCTCTAAGGCAACCTCTTCAGATCACCTTGCCCTTCGCTGCACCTTCCTTAGCGATCCTAGCTTAGGGAAACCCCCCTAGAGTTGGAGAAGAGCCAACCTGAAGCAAGGAGAGAGGGGTGTGGTGACATTGGCCTCACTCTCAAGAGTTGTCACCAGGCCGACGCGCCTGCATTTTGGGCTTCAGTACACGTGCGCCAGTTTTGGGAGACAACACGGGGAAAGAGATTCTCAGTTGTGAGTAGTTTGTTAATAAAGACCAAACCAAACCAAGGCCTTGCTTCTTGTATGCTCTAAGCCGTTGCATCTTTGTCTTATCGGTTTGGCTGCTTCAGAAAGGAAGTTTGGTGGCTAGATTAATAGGAAAATCTGTACAAGTTACTTTTTTGACAATTCTGGAGGTCGTAGAGGGTAACTACCACAGAGTGAGGGGGCTACTCCAAGCAGGTTATGCCTCGCCTCGTTGGACAGTTGCTAAAGCCACTCTAGTGCTCAATTCAAAGGATCTTGACTTATCGGGCCAAACGCCAATTTACCCACTCCTTAATTAACTGATCTAATCAATCTTAAAACTTACGAACGAGACACTCCAATACTTTCATTGAGACTACGAGCACTCCATATTCATTGGCACTAGTCTTCCATAATCTTATGGTTAAATCAATTTCTGCATATTGTGATGGATTGTGTTTGAATTACCAATGCTGCTATTATTACAATTCATTTGCATTAACTCATTGCTAAAGTTTTAATCCATATCACATTTAACTCCTAGATTCTTCATTTTTGTTTAAGAATAAAGACATTAAATTTTTTGATAGGGACCACCCCCCTTGGCTTTGCCAAGAGTTAGCCTAGATGGAGCAGCTGAGTATCAGGTGACAACATTTGGCTCTAGCTTGCCCTCAAGGTCGCACCTAGTGGCTTGAAGATTTTTGCCATGTGAGCCGAGGTTCGAATTAGGTGGGAACGAGACCTAATGTTTATTATCACGTTGTGCCCCTGTTACAAATGTGCTGAAGGTTATTGGTTATGTTATAGCCCTTGAAAGGTCACTAACTAGAAAGAATAAGGAAACAAAAGACAGACTTGATACACGGAAAATAACATTTAATGCTATATAAGAAAA
The DNA here is from genome assembly GCA_001517045.1 of Pseudotsuga menziesii. Classification (NCBI taxonomy): domain Eukaryota; kingdom Viridiplantae; phylum Streptophyta; class Pinopsida; order Pinales; family Pinaceae; genus Pseudotsuga; species Pseudotsuga menziesii. Next base: position 361,162 of record LPNX010400869.1, read on the forward strand.
ATATGTGTTTGTGAAGTGTTAAAAAAGGTAATTACACATTTGGAAAAAATGGAGTCTGGACCTTTTGTCAAAATGTCATCTGCCCTACATGGAAGTTGGTCTGCTGCTGTCTTTTGAACTACTGTTCCAACATTGGTCTTTTTAACTACATGGAAGTTGGTTTGTTGCTGTCTTTTTAATGGCATAATTTTTTGAGAGAGTGTAAAAGGGTGGTACTCACCTGTTTTCTTTGGTAGGAAATGAAGAGGTGCTTCCTGTGGTGGAGAAGTTGATGGTAGGAGGCTTAAGGTCGAGAGATATGAGGGGTGACTATGAGTGGAGGCATGCCGATGCGTGTGGAGGTGTTTGCAGTCTTCATCGTACCACTGGTTCATGGGATGGGACTTAGATTTTGGGGAATAAGAGGTGCAACGAGTTGAGTGGGGATAGGTTTTAAGTGTGGTTTCCCAAATGAAGTTGAAAGGCAATCGTACTTGTCAGAAGTGGATGTCAAGGATTTAAAGTTATACTTGGAAGGGAGCAATTGGCGAAGAGTAGAAGTGAAGGTGTTGTGGTCTCCCTTGGAGGAGAGGATAACACAGATAACTTACAAAGCAATAACAATAATTTTTGTATAAAAGGAACTTGTTAAAGATGTATATCCTAAATAAACCAAAGCGGTGCAACAAGTTTAGGCTTTTATCTTTAAATCTCTTCTCCAACTATTTAAAATTTCAGGTCTTGTCCTACAATTAACTAAGCTCTAGAGTTAAATATTGTTCATGCTACTTCTTGTAGTTGAAAATTATTGCTAATGCATGTACAAATTGAGATTTGTTACTTGAATTTTTGTCATCATTTTTTTATTAACATTTTGAAATTCTTGCTGCATTAATGTCTTCACTGAAAGGTACATTGAGTTTGATTTTTCCCTTTCGAGGAAGATGATATTTTAGGGGTTTTGGTCTAGTTTGTAGTATTAAGCCTCAATTAGAGATCCTTTTAGACTCCTATATGTATTTATTGAAATATTTATTGTTTTATCCTTTTAAGATCCATATCCTTGGTGTTTGTTTATGTTGTTGCACTTACAATTTAAATATATCTTCATTGTATGTTTAAATTCATAATTTACTAAATGGCCACAAAGTGTGAAGTGTTGATTTGAAACAACAAATAATGACAGAAAGAAAAAAGGTGATGGTTGGCCTTATTGTTGTATGGAATATTTGATATATGTTTTTCATATATTGATAGTAGTGTTGAAAAACTGTCCGAAAAATTGCGGACTTTTTAAAAAGTCGCATTTTTTTCCCTAAACCGAAAAATTGGCTGGAAATAATCGCGACTTTTTAACTTTTCAAAAAATCGCGACTTTTTCCAAAAAGTCGCAATGGCTAAAATGGCAAGTCCCGACTTTTTGGCCATTTTGTTGTATACTAACACCTTTCCTCTACGGTATAAATATTTCAAAACTTTGTTGTGTTTGAAGATCAAACCAGGCAAGGATAATCTATACAAAATGAAAATATGTATCCGTTTATCAAAGATCACAATGGTAATTGAATTACTTTTTTTCACTATTAGGGAATTTTTTGAGCAAACATATTTTGAGTGATCATCATAGCACATTGTAGGAAAAAGAGAGCAATGTTTCAAGTGGTAGATGAGTTAGGGATAAATGTGAGGCTCATGTCGGAAATTCAATTTGGGAGGAGTGAAAAATACATCTATGATTTATCACCAATACAAAACAAGAAATACGTTTAATGGCTGACAACCGAATCAATAAAATATACCTTTCAAAAATTAGGTTTAAGTCATAAGATGGAGGGACAAATAAAAAGCATTTATGAAAACCTTATATAAACCTAATCATTGGAGTAGGGAAAACTATGAAATATGAATGGCAAACTCGGGAAGAGAGCATTGATATTAGATAGCTAGATGCTAGGTTTCCTCGGATACATTTATATATGTGATGTCATGTTGTATTGGTTATTCACTTTTGAGTCCTTGATTGGACAACTATGATGTTTCATGATATAGTATCGACTTTGATGTATCATTTTACATTTGGCATGACTACATGATGATGATATATATCAATGCTTTCTCCAGATTTATGTTCCAATGTGTTTATTTGATGTTATTGTTGCTTTAAATGTTTAAAATTCTGAAAAAAATGGATGGATTTTGTATTTTTTAATGTTTGTCGACTTTTGCCGATTTTTCCCGATTTTTTCGCCGATGTTTCCGAGAAGTTGTATTCGGGACCCTTGCTGACTTTTTGCCGATGCCGATTTTTTAAACATTGATTGATATGATTGTTTGTTGTAGTGGCAGTCTTATGAAGTTGGATTTCATGAAGTTTTGAGTTTCTTATAATGTAGAATGCTATGATATTGTAGACTAACGATTCAGAGATACCCTTACTTCATGAATCAATGGGCTCTGTAAAGACTGGTGGATCTTCCCTTGAGGTAATGTTTTCTCTAGCTCTATAGCAATGTTAGATAATGAATTTTATATCTTGGATAGAACGACTTACTCTTTCCATTTATATATTTTCTTATGTGTTCAAAACCACTTGAATATGAAGGAGGAGAGGCGATTATTCTATGTGGCAATGACTCGTGCTCGGAAAAACCTGTACATTTCATATGTAGTTATGGATTCTAATTGGCAGGTGTGTATTGAAAATGTCTTTTAAGTCAAACCTTAAGTTGCATTTCCTCTTTTCTCAATGTTGGTTTATCTATTGACTGATAATGGTAGAAAGATTACTGGAGCTAATTAGAGAAGTGATAACTAGTAGAAATAGAAATTGTGGAAAACATGGACATACTAATATATATATTATATTTTTTGTGTGGTGTAGTTACTTCAACCATCTCGGTTTTTGAAGGAGTTGCCTTGCCATCTTATTGATATCCAGGTGGCTATCTTGAATAATTTGATGTTATTATTTATAGGAGCATTAAGTAGTTTTCCTATTGAAAATGTGAAAAAGTTCTTCAATTTTTTGTTTTATGACTTGGTATTATGAACTCTCAATGCCTTTAGTATTTTTGTGGCTACAATCCAATTCATAATTAATGTTCATAGTAAGGGTTAGAATCCCCCTCTTCACTGGTCTTGCTATCACACACGTATTTATATACTATATGGTCTACATATTTATTCACAAATTTATTATTTACTTGTCTATATGTTCTTTGTGTTGGGGATTACCTCATTGCTTGCTGGTAAGTTCATTAACCATTCAAGATGGAGGTTCAAAGTTCAAATTTCATGGAGCACTGTCCCCAGTTATGTTATAGTGGATTATTTTACCATCTAGATGCATATTTGGGGTTTATAACTCTCCACATATCAAGCAAAGGTGTTCAAAGTTCAAACATTGCAAAGGACATGTATATGTGCTTCATGTCTTCTCATTGCCAACTTCAAAAGTCTGTCATAATGTTCAACTACATTAGACACACTAATCTACTCCAAATGAATAAATTATGCAAAATGATTTATAATGAAAAGCAACACAACAAGAACCACATGAACATATAACTATGCAGTTAAGGTTAGAATCTATTTCTCTTTCTGTATACATACATACTGATACATACATAGTCATGCATATGTATATATAGAGTATCAAATTTCAATATCCATGTTTTATTTTTATCAATATTTGAAGCATGCTTATGGATCAACGCATTGTCTATGTTCTTTGTTGGGGTTATATTCACTCTATTGATATCTATAAAGACTATAAAACAAGTTGTTGGATTGTGCATCTATCCATTTCGGGCAACAATCACTTTATTGCTTTCAGCATTACATGTGCCCTTTTTGAACTCTTGAAGTTTATTTTGAAATGTAATGTCTGCCTGAATATTTATATCTAGAATTTATTGCCTATGAAATTGATCTACTTGATGACAAATATGGTATTTTATGTTAGAAGTTGTCAACATTTGAAGATTTGAAGGGTTAAATGTAAATATTAATGTGCTTGAGTATCTAAAATTGTCCTATTGAATTGTAAACACGTACAAAGATATGTGAACATTGTTGGAAATTTCACTGAAATGACACTTCATTGCAATTTAGAAATTTCACCTTTTTCTAAAAGGTTCCTTGGATCATCATCGCAGGATTTTCTGCCCTAGGAGGGCTGTAACTTGATGTACAAACCAACAGAAGAAGTACATTAATTCACTTTCAAAAAGCCCTAAATTTCCCAACAAATAAAGAGAAAAGACATTGACAAATGAGCTAATATTTTGACCCTTCTAGGGCATCTTATCAGTGAATATTTATATCTGAAATTGTACTTTTACAACAGAAATAACAGCAGTAAGATCAGCCCCTTTTGCTTCTTCTTTATCTGTCAAATCACTTAACACTTCGTGTTTTTAGTTATGTCCAATCCACAAGATCATAAATAGATGTAATTACCATTACATGAAGAACACATGTAGCTGAAAATCAAATCCGAGTTTGACAAAATATATGTATGAATGGAAACTACATATATAAGCTGAATGATGAAGTACATACCACCGCCTCGTCTCAAGGCTACAAAATCCAAGCATGCAAAATACCCTAGCTAGGGTAAAACATCAGACCCTAGGTCCACCAAAACGAACAAGTGCAAGAATCTTTCCAATAGTATTTTCAAGGCAAGGTAACCTCCTCTTCGCTTCTTCCTCACAAGTCTATTAAAGGGTTTTCTACTAAAACACTATTCTCCAATCTGAATGGGTAAAACCCTAGCCCTAGAAGTCCAAGATGCTCCAAGAAACTTAGGGGAAATCTAAAAATCTTTGTGCCCATTAAAGAGAAAAAACAAGTAGAGAGAGAGGGAGAGGGAGAGAGAACAAGTGTGCTCCTTTTCTAGGTCACGTCTCTACTCAAGAGTGAGCTCTATCCTTCCACTATATATATGAGAACTAAGGGAGGACAGCAATACTATGTGGGCACAAGCCCTTACAAGCAACCTACATGAGCCCTTGTAGGCCACACAAATGAGATGTCAGCTTTAAAGTACAATTGTCACACTGCAATGGTGATGTCATGCACAATAAGGAGTCCATGGTGATGCAGCTACACAAGGCAAGTCTAGAACACTCCATCTCAAGCCTCCTTTGATTCCATCTATCCTCCAAAGAAAAGTACTCCACTAGCGAAGTTGCCCCCTACAAGAACATTGTCGAAGCTCTAGGGGTTCCCTAGCCATCTACCATCCTTTGAACATGAATCTAAGTTGCCACATGCCATCTATGGCTTGAAGCTTTTCATGATTCAGAATACTCGAAATTCGTTGTAGTGCGTCGTCCCACCAAGTGAATCCTCCATGTGGCCATCATGAAGTGCATCCACTATCTAAGCAAGAGATCTCTAATGCTCAAGAAAACAACATTAGGACAAGAATCAATTGCAGTCAAGCATCCACTGAGAAAGCTATCTCAGATGTGCATATCCATCATAGACCATCTCTCATGCAGCAATCCATCTTGGACCATCCAGGGGTTGAACAAACACCATGTACCCCAAATCTCATGAAGCACCTCCAAACATGGTGTAAATACTTTCATAGTAACCCAAAATTTTAACACCCTTTTTATGGGGAAGCAAATAATCACTAACAACGGTCTTGGAATCAACGACTTTCATTTGCAGCAAGACTATCAACCATGCGATCGCACCATCTCGATCCTTTGATGAACAATGACAGGCAATAAATATATAGTAATATTTCCTTGGGGGAACAACTAATTGCCAACGTCTGTCATCCTCAACATCATGGGTCACCCTAAAAGAACACCATATCGTGAACTGTTTAGGACATCTCACAAGGACAATCACATCTCCATACAAGATCAAGTTGATCTTGTTATCACAAATCCTGTAGTTGCCCCTTGAGATGATCCTATGTAGCATGGTAGAGGAAGGAAACTAAATTTGTGACCTACGGAAGCTAAGACTCCTGAAATAATTAGTTGTCACACCGACGAAAGCTATCAACACTTTAGACTAGGTAAATAACCAAGCTTAGGGGGTGTCCCTATAACCAAGATAACCCTCTAAATGAGGTAAATAAGTGAATTTCCCAAGGTATCTTGATTAAATCTCTTAGAATGAAAGTTAATTAGAGATTCAATCAGTTATTAAGAGGAAATGTATGCCCATATGAAAATCCCTAAATAACCCTAGTGTTTTAAGCATGAAAATCAGATGTAAGGGTAACTAGGTGAAATTAAATGAAATTGGACACACAAATTAATTGCTAGATGAACAATATGACGATTGAAAGTGTTACTAACAATACCTAGTTTGCAGATTGAAGAATCACCACATCTCTGAAGGAGGGCGTCCCTACCCTAAGGATAGACTAGTACTTTAAGTGGGTAAATGAAGTTCGATGGTCATGAAAATTTAGATCTGAGGGTTTTAAATTATTTTCAAAGTGGGTTTTAAGTTTCAAAGCCAGCCGCAAACTAGAACCTATGGATCTACAAGTTGAGGGTTTTAATTATTTTTGTTATGCGTAGGTGGTTTGGAGATTAAAACTAGAGAAAAATAAAAACAAAACATAGTTGGGACTTGGCGAATGCCAAGATTGTGACTCTTTTACGAAGTAATGCTTAATTGGTGAAAATCTGGTGAAGATCCAAGCTTTATCCAAATCGCTCCAAGTGACCAAAACGTGCCTCTCTCTTTCCCAACAAAATACCGAGATCAATTTGCTGAGCATGAAATAAAAGTGATCATAATAGAGTAAGAGAGCATATTAATTAACAAAATGCAGAGTAAATAACCCCCTTCTCCCTTTCTAGATCTGGAATGAGCACCGTGGAAGTTCATTTTCCATATCTCATCTACCTTTTTTCATCTTTCATTTTTTCTTTAAGTGGGGGATAAAAGATAGAATAAGAAGTGTAAGTTCCAATATCATCAGTGTTGTAGACATACTGATTTGAGGGTTTCTTAGGGTTTTCGACATGATATTTCTTTTACTTTTGATTACCCAACTTAACCCATGAATCATTTGATGCATGCATCGTGGCGTAAGTCCAATACATTTGGATCCATCCTCCCAATGTGGCAACACAATTTCTAGACAACAACATTTCCCATTTATCTGACACATCAATCACAAGAATATCCATAGTTATATGGATATCAGGATACCTAGCCAAACACATTGGTTGATTCGGTATAATACGTATCATATCCACCCTTCTGATAAGGAGTTGTCGTTTTCAAATTCAATTGTTCCATTACTTTCCTAGTCATTATGATGGATGAGGATCCAAAATCTAGCATACAATTGTGTAGAAGGATATCACCCATCATCAATGATACATAGAAAGGGGGATGATCATCTTTTGTTGAGTCCATGGTATGCAAGAATACAGGAAGACCTTCTATGGCATTACTTTGAGTTGGAGAAGGTTCTTCTAGGGGATTTTTAAAAGTTACCTTCTTGGGAGAAGGAGCATTTAAAGATTTTAACAATTTTTCTCTTTGCTATGGAATTTTAACTATTTAACTTGCAAAGACTGACACTTAAGATTTTGAAAACCAAGTACCCAAATCAAGACCTACATCTTCAATATCAATAGGAATGGTTACCTTAAGAGGATGGTGATTGCTTTTGGAAATCCCAGTGAGACCTTTGAACTTAGGCATTTCTTAAATCTGCTCAGTTGTAGGCTTAGCACCAAGGTTCTTAGTCAAATTATCCAATTGTTGACGGTATTCTCTCGCTTGACTTTAGGTTTCTTTGGTAACAAAATGGAGTTGTCCTACAACATTGACACACTCAAGCTCTCTTGAATATTCTTCACTATCAGTGGTTTCCAGATGACCATGCTCTAAGATCTGACGTGCCATGTAACACGTAGACTCTTCATGGAGGGCTTCACAAGGTCGCTATAGTAAGGAGTGACTTATTCCACCATATTAGTTGAATCTAGTTGATTAGGGGGCCTTTTCTCTTGAGGAACTTTCTTTTGAACCCAATTACCCTTAGGAGGAAAATTCTTCTGACTATTTTGGGCTCTTTCCATGTTTATTGCCCGATTTTGCATATTCTTTAGTTGATTTGCATAATCAGCTTTTAAGGCCTCCATCCTTTCATTCACATATTTTATCTTTTTATCATAAGGCTCTTGCATTTGATTCATGGGATCCTTAGCCTTAGTTTCTTGTTGCTTAGGAGGGATAAGGGCTCTTGTGTATCCAAGAATGGTTGACTTTCCTGAAGCTTGCATATTTTGATCAATCTTATTAGCCAGTTCTTGAGCTTTGTTAAGATTGTCAGGTTATTTATCCCTAAGTTGGTATCTCAGTTCTTTGCTTAAGGCCTCCATGTAATACACAAGGATGGATTTGTTAGGTGGCTTGAAATCAAAATGGACACTTTTCACATTGTTATTGAACTTCTTATTGAACTCCTCTATAGTTTCGTTTTTAGATCTCTTTATGATATGGAGGGCAACTAGTTGATGGAGAGGTTCTCTTTTGTCTCCCCATTTGTTTATGAATTTTTTCTCCAATTAATGATAAGTTTTATGTGAATTGTCATCAAGGCCTATGCACCAATCATAAGCATCACCTTCCAAAGACAAGGCAAAGAGTTTCATATAAACATCATCATGCTGTTGAACAACATCCTTGACCCAACTGAAGAAGCACTTGGACATGGCTTGAAGATGGGTTGTTGCGGTGATGGCATTGTTCCCTTAGAAAGTTGAATGTTTCTCGATAGCTTTATCTAGTGTGGCATGTGGCTGATCTGCTGTCTGAGTAAATTCAAGGGGCTTGAAGTAACATGTCATTGTTACAAATAGGTTATTACTATTGTTTTGATTTTCAAATATGTAGTGGATGTCCAAAATGGACTCAGATCCTAAATTCTCAAGGATTCTATGAGAAGTTTGTCTATTTTGTCTCCTCCTATAAGCTCTTTCAGGCTCAGGGATGAGAGCAAGTAAGCCTTTAGAATTTCTTCTAGTAGAATACTTTGGTGGGTTTAAGGGTAGTGGAGTCGCCAGATGGATCGAGTTCAATTCAAAGGTTGACTATTTCAATCAAAATTTATTAAAGGTAAAAGACTACAAAGTAGAAAAGCGTAAGTTGAATTCGGGAATAAAAAGATTTATCCCTGGCAACGACGCCAAAAAATGTTGCCACCTTTCACACACATGGGTGGAAGTGCAATAGAAATCTTCAAGATGCTCAGTGTGTCCTTGGGGGAAAGTCTCGAGTTAGGTGCTGTCACTTGATCCTAACTCCTCTATGTAGACAAACTCCTAACGAAGCCAAGGGGGGTGGTCCCTATTGGAAAGAGTTACTAAGGCTCTTAGTTGTTTTTAATTGGTTAAGGACGAAATATTTTTTTAGGAGTTTTGTAAAAATAATCAAAATAGGAACTTGCAAAAGTGATTAGATATCAACAACATAAATATAGCATCCACAGTATCGATTGACTGAAAGCAAAAGTGATGATTACAATATTACCAGTGCAAAATGGAGTCAGAAGTAAAAGCTGTTGTTGAAATAGGAAATGTTGTGCAAGTGTACTTGGTTGATTTTAAGTTAAAAGTGGATTAGATGAGTGAATTAAAGAGGGAAGGGAACTCCAGATATAATTGACGGTACGAGGAGCATGTCCAATTTTTTTATCAAATGTGGCTCCACACGAAAAAATGTGGGTTGGATTGGAGTCTCTGGTAGGTGTCCAACAGTACACCAATCGAGGGTGCAACCTGGCGATATCCTGAGGTCATTATATAGTGGTTCCCGCTTCCATTGTGAAATTTCGCCACAAGAGATTGAATCGAGGCATTGGATTTTTTCCTTGGGAGATTTATTGGGGTGTGAACCTAATTAAACTAGTCACTCCCATTGGTTTGGACACATCTAACTGGTCGGTTGAACCGCAAAGTTGCAGAGCATACACAACGAAGCCTTGGTTTGTTTTTAAAGATTTTTGAACAAGTGTTTTTAAATGTTAAGCCGAAGAATCTCTTTCAGGCCTTAAGGCTGTACTCGGGAGAGCAAGGGGTTGGTTTCAAAAAATAAAATAAAACACAAATGGAAGGAAGAGTCTATTTCGGGCCTGAAGGCTATACTCAGGAGAGTAAGGATGGGTTAGTATACGATTTTGCTGGAAAGAATAAGGTGAAACTTAAAGAGAAATGATTGATCTATCTTATTGCAAGAAGAAAAAAAAACTACTCTTATACGATGCAAGTATAAAGCAAATAAAAAAATGGACAGATACAGGCTTCCCCAAAATGGGGGAAGGAGGGTGTGAGAGCCGTAATCCCACTTGCTTTTTTATTTATGATTATTTACAATGATTAAAAGAATTGTCACTTGGTCCTTATAATCTTGCATCCAAGGGTTTACAGTGCCATAAATTTGAATATATGAAGAAAGTAGAAGCTTGGAGCCATGGATGGCCTAATTTTGGTGAAATTTCGCTAGAGTGCCTTATCATTCTTTTTTTAAACCTGCAAAACCAGCAAGCAAGCAAGGTTAAAAGATGGTGGTATGAACAGGTAAGAAATAAAACATTTTAAGTTTTGGTACTTGGAAAAATTTTGGGAAAATTTGTAAGTGTAAATACCAAAACAACTAGCCTAGGTTTAGTTAAATAATGAAGCTTTCAACGTGTTTTTGGATGTAGCTAATCTAACATGCTAATCCAAGTAGATTTGAATGGATAAGCTCTTAAAAACTAGATCTACTTAGTTAGCACTTTTGGAACAAAGTCACCGAAAATATATGAGAGTTGGAGTTTGAAGATATGGATAGAGAACTTCAAGCCTTGCTTGATCTTTCTATGAGGACTTTGGAAACGTTGCAACAATAGAATTAGAGAGAAGAAAAGTGACAACTGAGTTCCAATTGTCCTTCGATTCTTGTGATCTGCAAAACTATGAGAAAACCCTTGTACAAAGAGGATTAGATCTGGTCTGTTTGAAACAAGTAGCAAAAAAGAGCCTCAATACAATTGAATACAGTTGGCTACTCTCCTACTTCTCAATCCAAAACACAAGAAAGCAAATTAACAACTGTAAATGCTTACTCCATGTGCTTTAAAATAGCCTTATAAGCTAGATCCATCAACAAATTAAACAAATGAAATCCAAGTTTTGCAATATGACCTCATAACACAAGCATTCATCCAATGACGCAAGGTAGACCTCAAAAGTCTTCAACTTTATTATTTTGAATAGCAACACCATTACAATAGTCAGAGGTTCCTTCCATCTATCCAAATGGAGGAGAAGGACCTTGTTTCTATAAACCAACCAATCTCCATCGGGGGTTCACTCATCTTGAGATGAAGGGAGCGTGAGTTTGAGTGAATCCTAGGAAGAGTGGAGTTTGTTGCCACTCTTGATCGACGTGCGTGTGTCAAAGCCCAAAATTAGGCACACTGGCGCGATGGGCAACTGTAAAGAGCGGAGCCACTGTCACCACGCTCCTCTCTTCCTCGCTTCAGGTTGGCTCTTCTCCTACTTAAGGGGGGCGTCCCTGGTGTTAAGATTGCAAAGGCAGGGAACAGTTGCTGGCAGGGTGATTTGAAGAGGTTGCCTTAGCGAAATGGTTGTAGCATAGGATTATTTGAAAAGGTTGATGGAAGAAGGGAAGGATCAGAACCCCACTGATGGACCAGTGTTAGTTTACCTAAAGGGGTAAATGGAGTCAAGGGGGAACCCACAAGGGCCTTGTGTCAGAGGGACAACTACTAGGTCTTCTTCTTCCTAAACCCAGGAGATGCGCTATGCAGACAAAGGAGATGCTACACCATCAAGCTTGATAGAACGTAGGCATCCACCTCGTGCATGCACGCTCACAAAGGGGAAAAGAAAGCAGCTGCTAGGATTTTCGCCTTCCAATAGGATGGGAGCGTCTGTTTATAATCCCTAGACGCAGACATAGAAAGAAAAAGAAGCTGGCAACTAACGGTCAAAACACAAGTTAATGCCACACACCATGAAGGGCACTTGACTGAACAACCATGTAAACCAAAAAGATAATTTCTATTAATCTTTGGGGAAATAATCCTTCCAGTATTTTCCATCTTTTACAACGAAAGAGCCATGCTCTTTATACGCCAAAAAGGCTCTTCCACAAAAATAAAGTGAAGGCAATAAAATAATGAAAAGAAAGAAAAGGGTGGCTTGAGATCCACTTTTCTCTCTACTAACCCCTAATACAAAGCCAAAGTGAAACTACCACTTTACCTAGAGAAACTCCACTTAACTAAAGCATATCCAATGTTTGACTAATTGTTCAAGCCCAAAGAGGACCCAAAGAATGTGAAGAAGCGTACTTTCTGCCATTTGAACCATATGACAGATTAACAGCTTATGAAATCTGCGATTTCCCTTTAACATCCGTCCATCAAGTGACACGCCACTTAGCAAGTGGCTTTGCTAGCTAGAACTGCTCCAAAGAAGCTTGGCGTGACTGGTGAAGTTAATTATGGCCGCCAAAAATAATTGATCTCATAAAAAGTGGAAACCCTGAGTTGCCCATAAATAAATGGTGTGGATCCAAACCACAAGAAGATACAAGCCCAGTTCAATGTATTGGATTCCACGAAACGTGGATTTCTCCATGATTGATGGAAACAGTGAGCTGCTTTGCCACATAAGAATAGCTGTGAATTGTTCCACCCCAATATAAACGCCCAGCTGCCAAGAAAAACATGGCTCTCTGTCAATTTGACTCGGCGACTCGTGATCGAATCTTACTTTCCAACGTGTGCCCTTTAAACTCTAAGCTTTGGCGTTTCAAACGATTGATTTATTAACAGCTGCGACTGATTCTCAGGAAAATTGATATGAGGATCAAAACTTCAGCCTCCCTAGCTAATGCCAACTCCAAGACACGAACTCAGTTTGCGTGGAACTGCGGTTTGCAGTTGGCGCTTTGATGAAAATTCAAGAAACAATGGATACGCCACTATATTTGCATAGATGAATTTCAGACAGTCCTAAGCCAACTTCATCGTGATTTTCAAATTGATGAGCTATACGGATGAGTGGCTGGTTTGCAAGACATAGTAGTAACTCTATATAGTGCGTCGATTGCTTTACCCTATGGATATGCATCCACGACTTCAACACTCTGGCAAATGCATAGAAAACCACACAACTGGCCATGTCCACTGAGAGATGGTGGCAAGAGATTTCAATAATCTCTGAGAATACCTGCAAATAATTGTTCATCACGAGCTGCTACAGAATTTGTCAGTTTCATCATTGATTTTGTGCTTGAGCATCGTTGGCTGTCAAAAGAAGCCGAGGACTTCACCCTGCCATTGCTCGGAGAAAGCTTCTTTGTAACCGATTGTCAAATAAAAGAGAAGGATCCCTCTCCCAGATCTGTTTTGTAATTAGCTGTGTGAAACGAAAAGTCAGTGATGACGGGTTTCGGCTCGCTGTGAAGCACATTTGGCGATTGCCACCGTGGCATCACTATGGATCCGTGGGCAACCGTAACGATGAGGGTAGCCTCTTTTATTTCCTTAATTGCACTTTCAGCTTGTAGAGGTGAAGGACCTGTTTGAACCTTCCATATTGACGGTTCAGGTAAAAACGTGAGTCTCCTTTGACATGCTGCCAGGAGGCTTTTTGATGTATTTTGAATATCAACATCAGCATGTTTGTATTCACGGTTGGGTTCACTGCTAAAATCCACCTTTTGTTCCATAGAATTTGTCCTCTTGGCTGCAAGATGAGTCTAAGGACATCCCTGTTGAAAGAGTGGGTAACATCTGGCTCCATATGGGGACATGTGCTCTTGGAGAGAGCACATGAGACCCTCGAATTCTCTGTGAGTTGTAGACCAGCTAACCATGCAGTGGGGATGGCGTAATTCACATCCAACCACCTGCTTATTACAAGCTTTGAACTAATGTATAATGAGAAAACTATCAAATGTAAATGCTCATTCAACCTACTATAATGAGAAAACTATAATGGAAGAGCTTATTCAACCTACTTACACTAGCTTAACATGAGACTAGAACCTGTCAAGTTTATGCATATAACCAGTGGAACCACTCAAGCATCTTTTCCATGCCAAACTTCTATTTTCTGTGCTTGGTTAGAGACATAAACAGGGACATAATTATCATCAAACAGAGATTTCTTACAACTTGTTCATGCAACCAGCTGAAGTGAAAAACCAGACTGTTAGGATAAAAGAAACTATCAAATTTTGGGTAGGAAGCGTGTGCACAAGAAGCATCTATCCATTGATTGATAGGGATCAAATACAAACCTCCATCATAAGGTTGCTCGAGCTGATTTGCAAAAATCATATTATGAACTTGAGGCAAGTCCAAATCTTCAACATGGAGTGGTTAGGAATTTTTTCAGCGTCATAGATTTGAGGCCGCTCCATATCTTCAGTAATGTCTTCAACCAAGAGTCCTTGTGGTGCTTCATCAATCAGATCTTCAATGGTATTTTCTTCATGGATCTCCTCTTCAGTGTCAGGTTGTGTCTTGGGGAGGAGGGCACCATACTCTTTGGCCAACTGCTCAATTTCATCAACCATTCCTTCATGCCAACGCAAGAGAAACTTCTCAAAAACTTTGTCATTCAGTCTATGCTTTCGTCCCAAAGGTCATTGAATCAATCTTCCGCATTGCCCTCAAAAGTTAAGGCAAATACAATCATGAGATCATCCTCATGGTAGACTTTGAGATCTGCCATCAACTCGCAAATAGAGAGAACATGGTGGATTGCCGAGTCCTTGTCATATCCAAAGAACTCTGGAACAATTCTAAGTACTCTTTTATAACATTCATTAGGAAACCCATGGATACCTGAGAAATCTAGTGGGGTGAAGGCTCCGTGCAAGTGAGCATGAAGTCCTTCTATTTCAACATCCATATTCTCAAATAATGAAGTATTGGATCTGCAATATTCATATAGTCATACCTCAAGCTGAACTGTGGAGTCGCCAAGGTGAGCTTGAAAGCCTTCTGTTTTTCGAGTGTGCTCACTTCTACACCCAAAAAGTCTTCAGATCTGCAAAAGGACAAGGGTTTGTCCCTTCGTGGAGCAGCATGTGAGAATCAGGATCTGCAATATGATCTCTCACAAAATATCAATGAAGCATAGTTTTCAAATCTTTCGGAAACTAGACTTTATCCCCGACAACGATGCCAAAAATGTCGTCGCTCCTGATCGGCGTGCGTGTGTCAAAGCCCAAAATTAGGCACACCGGCGCGATGGCAACTGCGAAGAGCAGAGCCATTGTTAGCACTCTCCTCTCTTCCTCGCTTCAGGTCGGCTCTTCTCCAACTCAAGGGGGCCGTCCCTGGTGTTAAGATCGCTAAGGTAGGGAACAGTTGCAGGCAGGGTGATTGGAAGAGGCTGCCTTAGCGAAATGGTTGTAGCATACGAGCATTTGAAAAGTTTGACTAAAGAAGGAAGGATCATAACCCCACTAATGGACCAATGTCGGTATACCTAAAGGGTTAAATGGAGTTAAGGGGGAACCCACGAGGGCCTTGTGTCAGAGGGACATCTACTAGGTCTTCTTCTTCCTAAACCCAGGAGATGCGCTATGTAGACAAAGGAGATGCTACACCATGTCACCATCAAGCTTGATAGAATGTAGGCATCCAACCCATGCATGCGCGCTCACAAAAGGGAAAAGAAAGCAGCTGCTAGGATTTCCGCCTTCCAAATAGGACGGGAGCGTCTGTTTATGGTCCCCAGACGCAGACATAGAAAGAAAAAGAAGCTGGCAACTAACGCTCAAAACACGAGTTAATGCCACACACCATGAAGGGAACTCGACTGAACGACCATGCAAACCAAAAAGATAATTTCTATTAATCTCTAGGGAAATAATCCTCCCAGTTTTTCCATCTTTTACAACGAAAGAGCCATGCTCTTTCACAAAAATAAAGTGAAGGCAATAAAATAATGAAAATAAAGAAAAGGGTGGATTGAGATCCACTTTTCTCTCTACTAACCCCTAATACAAAGCCAAAGTGAAGCTACCGCTTTACTTAGAGAAACTCCACTTAACTAAAGCATATCCAATGTTTGACTAATCGTTCAAACCCAAAGAGAACCCAAAGAATGTGAAGAAGCTTAGTTTCTGCCATGTGAACCATATGACAGACTAACAACTTATGAAATCTGCGATATCCCTTTAACATCCGTCCATCAAGTGACATGCCCGTTAGCAAGTGGCTTTGCTAGCCAGAGCTGCTCCAAAGAAGCTCGGAGTGACTGGTGAAGTTAATTATGGCTGCCAAAAATAATTGATCTCATAAAAAGTGGAAACCCCGAGATGCCCATAAATAAATGGCGTGGATCCAAACCGCAAGAAGATACAAGCCCAGTTCAATGTATTGGCTGCCACGAAACATGGATTTCTCCATGATTGATGCAAACAGTGAGTTGCTCTGCCACATAAGAATAGCCGTGAATTGTTACACGCCAATATAAACGCCTAGCTGCCAAGAAAAACGTGGCTCTCTGTCAATTTGACTCGGCGGCTCGTGATCGAATCTTACTTTTCAACGTGTGCCCTTTAAATTCTAAGCTTTGGCGTTTCAAACGTTTGATTTATTAACAACTGCGACAGATTCTTAGGAAAATTGATATGAGGATCAAAAGTTCAGCCGCCGTAGCTAATGCCAACTCCAAGACACAAACTCAGTCTGCATGGAACTGCGGTTTGCAATTGGCGCCTTGATGAAAATTCAAGAAACAATGGATACGCTGCTATATTTGCATAGATGAATTTCAGACGATCCTAAGGCAGCTTCATCGTGATTTTCAAATTGATGAGCAATACGGATGAGTCGTTGGTTTGCAAGACAGAGTAGTAACTCTATATAGTGCGTCGGTTGCTTTACCCTGTGGACAGGTATCCATGACTTCAACACTCTGGCAAATGCATAGAAAACCACACACCCGACCGTGTCCACTGAGAGGTGGTGGCAAGAGATTTCAATAATCTTTGAGAATACCTGCAAATAATTGTTGATCACGAGCTGCTACAGAATTTGTCAGTTTCTTCATTGATTTTGTGCTTGAGCATCGTTGTTTGTCAAGAGAAGCCGAGGACGTCACCCTGCCATTGCTCGGAGAAAGCTTCTTTGTAACGGACTGTCAAGGAAAAGAAAAGGATCCCTCTGCTGGATCTGTTTTGTAACTAGCTGTGTGAAACGAAAAGTCAATGATGACGGGTTTGGGCTCGCTGTGAAGCACATTTGGCGATTGCCACCATGGCATCACTATGAATCTGTGGGTAACCGTAACGATGAGGGCAACATCTTTTATTTCCTTAATCGCACTTTCAGCTTGTAGAGGTGAAGGCACCTGTTTGAACCTTCCATAATGACGGTTCTGCTAAAAATGTGAATCTCCTTTGAGATGCTGCCAGGTGGCTTCTTGATGTATTTTGAATATCAACATCACCGTGTTCGTATTCACCGTTGGTTCACTGCTAAAATCCACCTTTTGTTCCACAGAATCTGTCGGCTTGGCTGCAAGATGAGTCTAAGGACATCCCTGTTGAAAGAGGGGGTAACAGTGTTGAAGTGTAGTGTAACTATAGAGGTAGGCGCTACCTCCCAAGAGGTGCGCTACCTCTCCATTTGAGTATTCACCAACCTGTTAACCATTCGCCACATGCACCAAGTCGCAAATCACATGGAGGGTGGCGCATTATCTCCATTAGATACTTTCGCTACACTCCAAATCTATTTAAAAAATGACGCCTTTAATTTAGAATGTGTTCGCCCATTCAAGGAGACAACTTCGCTAGCTCATCCAACACATCAAATCATGCTCCCTTTGACTTTTCCACCTTTGTCTTTTTTTTTTCATTTTTCTGGGCATTTTGTCTCATCATTAAGAAATATGTCTTTAAGTGACAAATTGATTACCCAAAACATAGGAAAAGTGAGTCCTACAGTAAAGAGGATGCTCTAAGTGTGAAAATGAGCATCCCCACGCCAAAATCAGACTCTGGACCACTCTTTTATTACAAATTGAAATTTTCCATTTAGACCATTAAAAAATGGCCTAAGTTTGCGGGAGATTGTATTTTTCTTCGGATTAAAAAAAAACCTAAGGGAGGTATAGTACGATGTTCATAATGAATCAAGAAGTGTTTAACATGTTTATATACATCGAGCCACAGAGTTTAATAACCTCCTAAGGCTCGGACATGCAATTAACTATTCCAACTTTGGAGGAACGGTGAAAAACTCGAAAATTATACATCGCTTATTCAACATTGCATAATTATCAAGCAAAAAAACACCTTGGATTAGCTATTCAATGTCTAAGTCGTAGGAAAGCCAAGGTTGTTACATTTTCGACCATGCTCACACACTATTACAACATCCTCAAGGGGTATGAACATGTATTTTATTAAAAAAACAGGGCCACAACTAGTCCTGATGTAACACAAAACTTCTAAGCATAGAAGAAAACAACGACATCGGCAAGAAATTGGCAATGGTCCAGAAAACATCTTCTCGGCAACATCGACGAAAAGAATCGGCAAACCACAACAAATATTGAAAAACACAAAATATATTCATTTTTTTCATAATTTTAAGCATATAAAGCAACAATGACATCAAATAAATACATTGGCATATAAACATAGAAAAAGTACTGATATATCTCATGTGGGCATGGCAAATATAATATGAGACATAAAAGTCGATACTGAAAGTTTGAATATAGTTGTCCAATAGTACTCAAAAGTGGGAAACCAATGGTCCAATACAAAATAGCATCACAAAACTAGCAGCTAACTATCTGTCTCCGAAATTGATGCCCTCTTCCCCTTTTACGGGAAAAGATCGTGGGCTGTTTTCCAGGCTTGCCCCTGATAGTAGAAGGTCCTGGCCTTGCAGTCGGTGCCAATGAGGGACTAGATGCATCGACCAGTGTAGAAGGTGGTGTTGATGAAGCCACATCACCCTCCATGAAGTCCTCTGGGTCAAAGCGCTCTTGTTCCTCCTCCTGTTCCTCTTCTTGCTCCTCCTTATCCTCCTGCCCCTGCTGTTGTTGCTCCTTATCTAACCATGCAGGTTCCTCCTCCATGATAGGTAACTCAACCTCCGCCCTCCACTTGGACAATACATCAATATTGTCCAAGCAAATGGCATCCACATCAGGTGCTTTCTCCACTTGCTTCATCCACAGTGGAAGATTGTAGTGGACATACACTAAGTCATTCATGCATGGGAAATCCAACCTGTAAGAGGGTGAGAAAAAGGTTTAATGAGTCTTGAGTCTTGAGGCCAGAGGAAAACAATATGAAAGAGGATCTTAAATTACAATGAATTTAATTGCTTTGATAAAGTTCTACCTGGTGCGTTTCTTTGAGTGTATTTTATTAAAGACACTCCAATTACGCTCACATCCAGAGGAGCTACAGGTTTGGATGAGGACTCGGATGGCAATATTTTTAAAATTTGGTGCCCTTGCACCATATGTCCTCTACCAAACACCTTCAATAAACAAGAAAGAAAGAGAATCGGATTATATAATTCAAGTTTCAATTTTCAAATAAAATGATAAATCATAAAACACAATTAAAATTTAAGAATTTGAAGTTCAAAATTCAAATAAATTCTAATTTGCAATCACTTACTTGGAGTGAAACTGTTCCTTGCATGGACAACGTATAAAATAATACACAACTAAATTAAAAAAGGTAAAAAATGCAAAAAGCTAAAAAACACAGGATCCCTTTTGGGGGGATGGGGAGTGGGCTCGAAAAAGCCTACTCGAACTTGCTTTTTATTACTCAGTTACAATGCTTTAGTGGAAATGCTCTTTGGTCCTTGTTATCTAGGATCCAAAGGCTTAAAACATACAAAGAAAAGAAGCCCGATTGAGGGGGAAGCCTTCGGGTAGCTCCAGATGTCTAAAAAAGGTGTTTCCGGGCAGAGTTATTTCGCTTTTTTGATGGACCTGCTAAAAACCAGCACGCTAATGTTAGTGAAAGATGCTTAAAAACACTTTGGAAGTGTCTTTGGACTACATACAAAAATTACAAAAAAAATACAAGTTATAATAATGAAAAAAAAGCAAAAAGGAACCAAGGAAAGCAAGCTTTTCTTTTGGGAAGCCAATACGATATGCAGTTATATGTTAGATATAACTTTAAACTTTGAAAGAAACAACTATTGCATGCAAGCTATAGATTTCTCTAAAAATGGCATGCAAAAAACTAATTTCTTTGTGCTAGATCTATGAGCACCGAGGGACAGTTTCTTGAGCTTATTGGATAGGGAGTGGTGTTAATCTTTATCCACACCTCATCTGATCGGGAACCTGCAACTAGCTCAAAAACTTACACAAAACGTCGTGAGATCTGGGTATATATGTATGAAACAAAAAGGAAAGATCATGCAAAAATAATCTGATTTAAGCATGTAACTTAGATTCTTGAATATACATAATATGAATAAACGAGAGAGCAAGTAATCTTACTTGCCAAGTTTACACTCTTACTTGATTCAATTGAATCCTTGAAGCCAGAGAACAAAGTAGCACAGAATTGGAAAAAAATTGCAGTTCACCACATAAGCAACATGACGTTGGGAATCCACATAATCACATGCATTGCATGGTATAGCCTCCAAAGCTTCTTTGTTCAGCAAATAAATGAAAAATAACAGTATTACAATAGCCTCCAGCTCTTCATCCAACTCTAATTAGCTTGAAAGAGAGAAAAGCTGCTTTGTTTATAGCCAAAGCCAAGCCCCTGGGGGGCTACCAACACTGAAGATAAACCCGGAGTTATCTGACTCTGAACTGAAGAGGAACTGAGTTGAATTAAACAGGAACTGAAGAGGTGCACGGCACCTCTCACACTTAGCTCTCAATCAGCTGCCAACCAACTCCATCTAATGCCAAATCACCAAATCAACTTGCATTGGCGTCAACCTTTCCTCTCACACGTGAGTTTGCACAAAGTTTGGTGAAAGGGGTGATGTCACCCAATCCATATGATTCACTAGCTCCAAATAGGTTAGTGTGGAGGAGCCTCACGTCACTAGCTTCACGCGTGAGTTGCATGAACACACTTAATTACAAGTATAATCCAAAGATTATTACCCACTCACGCTTTTGAATAATGGAGGGGGTGGACCCCTGATTCCCCTCACGCTAACCTTAATTCACTTCCACGTGAAAGCTTGACGTCAACCTTCATGATCCACGTGAGCTTTAATCCATCAAAGTTTTTAAAACCAAAGTTTTAAAACTAAGAAAAATAAAAATTCAAAGTGGGAGGGGTCCACCTCTCTTTGCCTACTCGCTAGCTTGAACTTGGTGTGAAGTGGTTGACGTTACCACCCATAATAAAACATTCACCATTCCAAAATTATAACCAAAGTTTTGGTAATCTCTAAGTGAAAAAGGGTCGCATGCATAATGGGGACATCATGCCATGTCATTCAAACTAATATTTTAAATGAATTTTGACTTTTTTCAATTTTGTCCTTTATGCCAAAATGTCTTAATTTAGCATTAAAACGCCCTTTTGATGCATCTGTAGCTGAATAATGCTCCACGGGGTGTTTCGACTACCCAACTGATGTGGAAGGTAGTCCCTAGGGTAAAGTGGACGCTCTGGGTGTGAAAACGAGTGTCCCCATGTCAGAAATGGATGCTGTATCTGACCTTTATTACATTTTGAATTTTTCTGATTAAACCATTAAAAAATGGCCTAATTTTGTGGAAAATTTGAATTTTCTTGGAAACTGATGAAACTCTAGGGCTACTTAGCACATGTCCATACGACTCAAAATCAATGTCTAGTATGTTGAAAAAAACTGACACGAAGACTCTAATAACCTCCTAAGGCCAAAACACCCAGACGTCTACCCCAACTTTGGAGGTGTGAGTGAAAAACTCAGAAATTATTAGTCGTTTGTTCAACAACCAATAATAACCGAGGGAAAAAACACTCTGGGCTAGTCGGNTGGAAAGCCGAGCCTTTTATAAAAAATTAAATGCTAGGACAGTTTTTACAATTTCCCCAAGGGGGTCTGAACATGTGTTACAAAAAAAATTCGAACAAAAACCTAGAAAAAGGCTGGTAGACTTCTAAACTTTGATCAGTGAACAAGTGTACTTGTTCTACTTCGCCAACTCACTTGAAAACACTACTAAGTATGACTTAGGTGGTAACAGGGTCTACCCACCTTGGCTTCGATTAGGAGTTGGCCTAAACAGAGGAGCCAAGAACAAGGTGACAGCCTTGACTTGAGACTTGCCCCCCAGGATGCATCGAGTGGCTTGAAGATTTCTAACATGTTCCCCTCAGGTGCATGAAAGGTGGCAACAAGTATTTGTCTTTTGCATAAGCCTCCTCAACTTAGTCCTAAAACCCCAGGAACCTTATCTTTTTCCTAGATCTAGATTTATACATTCAAGATCGACTCTTACTTCACATTCCTAGCTTTTAGAGTGTCATGAGTTGGCTCGCTAGCCCTCATAAGCTAGTAGGCTCTGCTGCTTGATCTAAATCGATAAGAACCCGTTCGGTGTGGCAACTATCCTTTTATAGTAGCAGAAGAGGCCCTTGCTGTGTCAATTGGTCAGCTACCCTACCTCTATTGTCTCGGATAGGATACCTTTAGTGGTAGCTACACTTTGAGTGATAACAAGACTGTCCATGTGTTATCCACTAATTCTGCACTTAGTGGATTTTTATTGAGCCGCCATTTATTGAGCATGATGAATGTTCATCTCTAGGGTTTAGAAGTGCAGTCTGCTTCGGTGAGCCAATTTTGGCTAGCCTTTTTTAACTTTTTGCTGAAATGACTATGCCCCATGGGGTTATTGTAATAAAGTGTGCCAGTAGGGGTTTTGAGTGGCTCGATCTCCTGAGACTTAACTATCAACTAAGGTATTCCATGGAGTTTTTTTCCTTGTCGATTATTCTTTTCCTTTAGCCGAGTAATAATCGATGAGTTTTTCTCTCGCTTCCTCCAAAGCTGGTATGCCCGATTTTAAAAGTTGGGCCTTGGCGGGTTATTAGAGTCCAACATTAAAATATGAACCTACTAGACACTATTTGTAAGTTCTATGGTTATTTCCCAAGTCCCGGGATACATTAAAACATTGTTCGAATTTTTTTTTCTCGGATGCGTTGAAGTTTTTATTTTTGAATATAGAGAAATAATTAAAATTTTCAATTAATTAAACCATTTTTACTATGGTTTAATCTAAAAATTTCAAATTGTAATAACTAAGTGGTCCGGGGGTGGTTTTTGGCAAATAAAGACTTATTTTCTAAGCCAAAACACTCATTTACCCCCTAGACACACTTATCCTAAGTTTTGAATGATTATTTTTCTCTCAATTAAATATTTCCTCAAAAATAATAAATGAGGAATATTTAATTAAAATAATCATTATTTTATTAAATAGAGAAAATCAAAATATCTCTGAAAAGGACCAAATTGAATTTAGTAAAGGGCTAATTAGCCCGACACAGATTATCGGAGGAGGTTCCAATCATCATCAATCTATTTTGAGTCTGTATCAGAGTGCGACAGTTAACTCTCCTTGAGGATTTGCGTCTCTCTTCCTCATCTGGGCGTCTCTTCCTCATCTGGGTGAATTGCTTCTTGTGGATGCTTGTGGTTGGCTGGGTGATAAGACCGAGGAGGATTGAGGCCACCTCACGCCCCCTCATTACCCCGCAACTCAGTTACAACTCAGTCAGGCATCAGTTCAACTCTGAATCAATTGCCAGAGCTTTAGTCTCCTTAGTGTTGTGCCCTCCTTCCTCATGCTATTGCTCACGCTAGAGTTGGGTAGCTTCCCTCTTTCTGTATAAAAGCATGTCTCTTGCTCATTATTTCTCATGGAGAGTTTGCAAGAGAATGCTGCCAAAATTGTAATGCTTATTTGTTTAATGGAATAAAGGCAACTTTGGAGGTCCATGCATGGTCTTTTGGTGTTTTGGTTTCATCTTGTATGAAGTGATATCTCTCTTAAACCTACTCTCTTTCTTCTGCAAATTGTATGATGATTGCTAGCTTAGGAAGGTATCAATCTAACACAAAAGGTTAGCCATTTATCTAAATATTTAAATTGAACAGGATGTAGTCACTTATACCATTTTTTTGATATTTTGCTTGATTGAGTATTCTAGCATTTGATCTTGTTTATTGTTGTTGAGAGTTGTGTTTCAGGGATCACCGAAGGTGGAGAAAGGGTTGAAGCTCAACCGCCTCTTCACAAAACAAGATTTTTTTATCTAACATTTTCACTGTGTAGGATCTACAAGGTGTTTACCTCCAACTCAAGAAATGTGGCCAAAAGGGGCTCTCTTCTCATCTTTCACAAATCAAAATTAAAAAACTTTTCATTGGTCATGAGATCTACCTTTGCTTCTTCTTGCTCTTCTATTGTTGCACTCTTCCTCAATGTTTTATCTCGCTTTTGTTCCTCTCTTTTTCTTCGTTGTTTTACCTATTTTCAGCCCTTTTTCTTACCTTTTATTGCACTCTTCTCTCCTATTTTTTGCAGCCCTCTTTCCTCTTTGTTCACTGCCCTCTTTTCTCATTTTTTGCAACCCTCTTTCCTCTTTGTTCGCTGCCCTGTTTCCTCATTTTTTGCAGCCCTTTTTCCTCACTTTTGCAGCCCTCTCTTTCACTGTTTGGCTTCCCACTTCATCACTCTTTTTTCCTCTTTTTGCTGCCTCTTTTTTCCTCTTTTTGCAGCCCTCTCAACTTCCTTTTGCTCCACCTTTCCCTTCCTCTTTTTCTCCTCTTAACTCTTTATTGTTTTGCACTTAGTTTCATTTCGAAAAAGACTTAAAAATTTGCATTTAGATTAGTTTCATTTTTGTATCTAGATTACTTTGTTGGTTTATTAACAAATAATGGGTACATGAGTGGTTGTCCTTTTTGTGTAGGTATCGAAGAAGAAGTCAACCAAAGACAAGTCCAAAGACTTGTAAGGATTGAAGAAAAAGTTCAAAACCAAGAAGACAAACACAAACCGCATCCTTTTGTAAAAGCCATTAAGACTTATTCACTCTTTTATTTTCTCAAAGTTCTTTTCTAGGGTTAAAATCCCAGGCATTGTAATTCATTAATAAAGAAGGCTTCTGGGATTAAGCTTCCCATTTTTCCTACTTCCCCTATTTGGGGGAAGTGTGATCTACTTGTTCGAGATACCTAGAAACAATGTAGCTTCTTAATTCACACATTTAATTTCAATTTCACACCTAATAAAATTTACCACCTCATAACCAATGAACCGACGTTGAACGCAATACTCAAGTGGGAAAATTCTTACTGGGTAGCCCTCCTCGTTTGTAGTGGCTGGTTAGTTATTGAACGCCTCACTGTAAACTTGGCTGATCCAACATGTCCTTGAATGGAGCCACTTAGAGTATTTCCGACTAGATTTCCAGCACCTTCGCGTATCGGTTGGAAATTCCCCTCACCTTAATAATCAAGATCATCATAAAATACACAATAAAATTTACCA
Source organism: Pseudotsuga menziesii (assembly GCA_001517045.1). Taxonomy (NCBI): domain Eukaryota; kingdom Viridiplantae; phylum Streptophyta; class Pinopsida; order Pinales; family Pinaceae; genus Pseudotsuga; species Pseudotsuga menziesii. Next base: position 386,697 of record LPNX010400869.1, read on the forward strand.
AGAGCATTGCAAAACGATCTCACGAACACATCATCAAGACTTGTATTTCAACATCCCCAACACTATTTGACTCCATTTTGGCACTGGTCTTAAAATTCTTTTGCATTATCTGTTTTGGACCATTTTTCCTTCTTATTCTAAGTGATTTATGTTGTGGATGCTTTGAATTTAATCATCTTATGCAACTTATCTTGTGTTTTCCAAACAACAACTTGGATTGCTTAATTTATTATTGTGTATCTCATAGAAACTCCTAAACAACACTAATTCACATCTTTAGTCCTAAAAGATCTAAAAAACAAGAGCCTTAGACAACTCTTTGTTAGGGACTACCCCCCTTGTCTTTGTTAGGAGTTAGCATAAACGAAGGAGCTGGGATCAGGTGACAACACCAGGCTCTTTGCTTGCCCCCAAGGCCACACCTTTAACACTTGGGAAACAACAGTCTAAAAGATTTCTACTGACGGTGTGCATTCAGCAGACAACACCATGATCGAGCAAGGGGCCTGGGACCTTGCTAGACTAATACTTTTACATAAAACAACCCCTTTTTTGCACATTTGGTAGGGTGCGTTGTAGAGAATCTGGGGCATAACACTATTTGAGGACAAAACACTGCTCCAAGTGACATCTAACCATGCTAAAGACTGGGAAACAACTTGGGTTCATCCCACTGCTGGTAAAACTCCTCAAACAACAATTTTGGTAGTGGAAACGCGATATATATATATATGAGCAAGAACATTTTTTATTTTAAAAAATAAATGTGAAATATAAATCATAAACCATACATGTCGACAAATCATTACCTATATTGAGATCCTATTCAGTGTTCACCAATAACAACCTATGCCTCCCTTCTCTAGGTTCTAGCCTTTGTCTCTAGCTCGATTTTTAAACTTGATCCTCAAAGGGTATTAGTCAATAGCTCAACACCCTAAAATTTTGATGAAACTTCCTAATCCAATTGTTAAAATAAGGTACAAAAACTTCCCATGCTTAATAAGTCATTTTGTTTGAGTGAAGAGTATATTTTTATTAATGTGATGACAGAGGAGTTCAACAATCAACACCACCAATATCAAGATACATATAGGGGTTGATCTGCTTGTTGCGCCGAGAGGCGCTCTACAGCCCAGTATGGGGGAGATCTTGTAACGTGATGTAACGTTTGTAACATGTCGGCAAAAAATAATAGTGATAGTGAATATTATGGGAGAGATCTTGTAACGTGATGTAACATTTGTAACATGTCGGCAAAAAATAATAACGATAGCGAATATTATGGGAGAGATTTTGTAACACAAAATAAAAAATAATATCACTTTCGTAACGTTATTTTTATTAATAAAAACTAAATTTTCTAATAGGCCAAAATAAATGTCGGCCACAAAAAAATCTAATATGGGGGAGATGTAATCTTCCTACCTAACAAAACAATAAAAAAGTAAAAATTTAATTATCCGTAAAAAAAATGTGGGTCAAGAAAAAACACAAAATCAAATTATCCGCAAAAAAATGTTGGCCTTGCACATGGTTTTAAAACCTTGTGCAAGACATTCTAAACAACCCATGGTTTTATTGTACATGGTTTAGGAGGCTTTGCACATGGTTTTTAAACCATGTGCAAGGCCTCCTAAACAACCCATGGTTTTATTGTACATGGTTTAGGAGGGCCGTGCAAATGGTTTTAAGACAATGTGCAAGGCCTCTTAAACAACCCATGGTTGTAGGAGGGCCTTGCATATGGTTTTAAAACCATCTGTGGGGAAATGATGCAATGTTCATTCTTAACAAAATAAAAAATAATTAAAAATATTATATGTGGACCTTAAATAAAAAGATGTGTCTTTTGGTTTGAATCAAATCAATGGATACCTAAGAAGAAGTTTGCACCTCGAGCGATTTGATCCATCTCAGCACTTGATAGAGCCTAGGATTTGGATCTACGCTGGTTAAATGGCAATTCAATATCCTCATACATGATAGAATCTGGTGGAAACTTTACAATCCTGAAATCCTGAAAACTATTAAGTCTGCTGAATTTTGAATGGGATCTAAAATTCTACTTTTTGCATATGAAGTCTGATGAGGTTGGAACCACTCTCAAACATCCTGAAACAATTAATGGTTATGCTAAAAATTTAAGTAAAAGGATGGAAAATAAAAGATAAAAAGAATGCCACTTTTACTTTAAGCATTAATATCACCAAAAATACCTGTTCCATGGCAACTTTTTTTTTTGGAAACGTGACCTAATTGACTGCAGCCGTATTGGAAACGTGTTTCCGTACGGATGAAATGCGTTTCCATCTCGAAAAAAATGTTTCGTCTGTACAGAAATCCGTTTCCGAGCCGTACGGTACGCGTTTCTGTAATATGCCAATTAAAGGATTCTACCTATGATGTGTTTTCTCTTACTTGTTTCTTGTAATGGCTAGTTCATTTGACTTGTTGGTTGTTTTTGTAAGTATTTATCATTCAATACTATATGCATGCCACATTCAATTAATGCCACATCATAAATCCAAAGATAACATGATTGAGAATCTGCTGGAATATAGAGAACTGATTATTCAATTGTAATAATAGAAACTGTTGCAATCATTCAATAGCACCCATACACCATAGGTAGAATAAACCTGAACTTAAATGAGAACGGACTGTAGGTAGTTATAACAACTGCTATATAATCATAATGGTGCATGTAGTTTGAAGACAAATTATTACCTAAGGAAACACCTAGCTATAGAGATATATGCTCAGCTTGATTGATCATGCCCAGCCTTGTCAGAATGTAGCCCTAGCATGAGAATGACGCCCTCAATTGAATGGATTGGGGCTTTATGCTTGATCGTTCAATAGATCACTGCTTGTAATATAGATTCACTGGTCAAGATCGCAGATCTGAAACATATTTGTTGTGGTTGCTCCGGATCATAAGATGAACAATCACCTACTGTAGATGCCTTGTTTAATATAGCTTGCTGCAAGGGAGATTATAACTTGCATGCAATTAAATATCAGTCCACAGTCAAGTAACCGGGCCTATCTAGATAGAAGATGCCTAGCAAGAGGTTGAATGGCATTTGGGAGAGGAACTACACCAACAATCAGAGGTATATCTGCTGTAAACAATGGATCAACACCCTACGTCTCACCACTCAGCAATATGTAATAAATAACAGCCTTCTCCAAGTGTGCATGCAACACAAATCTCAGCTCTCGAATGGTGACTTAAGCCCAGCAGTAAGGTCTTGTTCAATCCAAACCAACTCAGCCAAATAATAAGAGGATTGCCCAACGATATGATGCCCTAGCACAAACTTATGGGACACGTCTTCATTTCAGTAAATATCTGCTCCAATCAGTGGATTGTGACCCTTTGTCCAGCATTCAACAAGGGATAATAACTCGTTGTTTTCTCCAAATTGTTAACCACTGTCCATTATGAAGATGCCCTTCAATGTCACATAAACTCCTATGCCCTAGCCACTTCCATGCTGCCCAAAATTAAGGAGATCACTGGTGTATTTAATGGTTCCAGCTCCAAAGGAAAAGCATGACCTCAGCAGATGAATACGTAGCAGTAAGAAATCTGTCCCAATAAACAATTAATATATCCTTTCTCAGTCAACAATAAAACTCTATTGTATGCAGCCTTCCTTCAAGAATAATAATAGCATGACTTCAATAAATAACCAAGCAGCAGCCAGAAGAGGATCGCTGCTCCAAACTAGATGAAGTGGTTCACTGCCCTAAATGCTTGATGAATGCATCCTTTTTCAGTAGAGAGAATTGATGCCCAACAAACAATGAATGCAGCCAGCTACCAATAAAATCAAACGCTAACCTAAAACTCAATGATCTCTGTCCTCTTTGAAGCACAGCGATAGATCTGGATGATCTACACTCTTGAATTGACTAGGGTGGATCGATTTCGCCATTGAACCCAATTGTTGGCTAAGGAATTCACCCTCAACCCCAAATAGCTCTCAGAGCTCTCAAAACCAAAACTCAATAATGAATAACAATCGTACCCTTTTGGTTCATCTAACCTTCTTATATAGCTTTTAGGGTTTGCATGTCACTTTTAGGGTTTGCATGCATGTCACTCTTAGGGTTTGCATGCATGTTGTTTTTAGGAACATTACAGTCCTCCCTCACCAAAGATTGCTTGTCCTCAAGCAATCAACAACTGTCAACTAAAAAATGCATCCGAACACCAATACCACGATCCCATATCAACCATTGGATCACCTCATGCCTCCTTGCCACCTATTACCAACTTATACGTACCATAGTTGGATTAGCTGAGGAGCCGCCATTTGACAAACATGATAAATGTTTGCGTTCCAGTGTATCAGATGATTCGCCATTTGTGCCTAGCCAGTTTTGGCTAGTCAGTTTTTGTTTTTCGTAATTATGACCATGGCCCCGCGGGGTTTGTAATAAAATGTGCTAGTAGGGTGTTTTGAGTGGTTCGGTCTCCTAAAACGTAGAATTTCAACTAAGGTATTCCAGGGAGTTTTTTGCCCTTGTCAATTATGCTTTGCCTATAGCCGAGTATAATCGATGAGGTTTTCTCTCGCTTCCTCCAAAGTTAGAATGCCCGATTTTGAATTATGGGCCTTCGGGGGTTATTAGAGCCCAACTGAGTATGTATAAACCTACTAGACATTATTAGAATAGACTATGGTCATGTCCTAAGTCACTAGGATCCCCAGAAAAAATTCCGAAAATTTTTTACTGGACGTGTCAAATTTTGGATTTTTTAATTTTTTTAAATTTTCCTAAGTTTTTAATTAAAATTTTCCATAATTTCAATGGAAAATTTAATTTTGTAATAAGTCAGTCATCCGGAACCTGAATTCAGTAATTGAAGGCTCTAACCGTAAGCCAAAAATCATCCATGATCAGCCAACCAACTATCTCAAAGTTTCAGAAGTTCATTCAGCCTCAGAATTAATAATTTCTCAAAAAAGTCATTTACGGAGAAATTATTAATTAAAGTAGTAAAAATGAATATTTTGGAGAAAATAAAAAACTCTCCAAAATTAACCAAATTGAATAAAATAAAAGGCTAAATGACATGGCAATGGGCATTTATGATGATTCAACTCAGCACAAATCCTCTTCAGTCAACAATCGGAGAGCATTAAAGGTACATTCAGTTAGCAGACTTGTCATCTCCAACTAAACTCATGAATTTGGTGATTTGGAAGGCTGTGATTGGTCCAGTGATAATTACGGAGCAGGGAAATAAATGAAATGAAGGTGTGGAGCAAACCCTAAGGGTTTTGGCACCCTTAACTACCAATCAACTCCTGCTTCAACCCTCACGCCTCCATCCTCAAGCTCACGCCCCTCTCTCCTTGATGGTTGCGCCTTCACACGTGTGGGATATTAAGTGGCTGGTTTGTGAGATTTAGGGTTGGGAGTGGGAGCGGCTTGCCTAGGTGGAGGCCACCCCTCACTCACACCAACTTATTCTCAGGTCTGGGCTCTTAGTTATGTGCCGAGTTTGTTAGGTTTGGGTTTTGGTTTTAGGGTTTTAGCCTTCTCTCTTTGTATAAATAGAGGCTCCTTTAGCTCTATTGGGATGGGAATTTTTGGCATAGAAGCTCTGGAGAATTTTCATTGTAATATTTTGTTTAAGATTTAATAAAGTTGATGACTTTGGAGGTCAATGCGGAAGCTCTTTGTTTGCCATGATTCACCTTGTGAGGTGATACCTTTCTTGGCTCCCTTCTCACTTGATTCTTAAGCATTTGATTGTATAATTGTTGAAGGCTAACAATCTAGCACTATATTGTATAATCCATGTTTTTCTCTTGAAGTTGTGTTGCTTTCAGGTATTGTCCATTATACAGGGGTCTTTTATGGTTAACATTTATTCTACAGGTTTTACAAGGAGTCATTTTTTTTCAAGAAAGTCGAGAAGCATAAGTTTCTTTGCCTCATCCATCAAGCAAAAGCAATTGTTTCCGGTTACGTTTCTTAAGTTGGATCTAAATATCTCTCTTCTTTCGTCGTATTTCTATGTATCATATGTTAGTTTTGACCTGAGAAAGTAAGCTTGGGATTTGATCCCAAGTGCCACATAATTTTGTGGCTACTTTTCTTTCCCCATTAGCATCCTTGCGTACATCCAACTAGACTGGACGATTTCGGGACTAGTGCTTCTAGTGGTCGCCTTGTTCGGAGGTTGATTCCACCTTTGGTTGATTGTCTTGTTGACTTTTTGTCCTCTTCTTCTAGGTTGGATTTGGCCTCCTTCCACCTTGTTGTTTGGTTGTCTTCTTCGATTTCTTCGCTGCCCTCTTTCTTCAAATTTTTTGCAGCCACTTTTCTCCTAAGTTGCTGCCCCGTTTTTATCATTTTTTGCAGCCCTCTTATTGCTTAGTTCGCTGCCCCATTTCCCCCTTTTTTGCAGCCAACTATCTGCTGTTCGCTTCCCCCTTTTTTCCTCGTTTCTTCATTTGTTTCAGTCCTCTTTTGCCCTCTTTTTGCTCCTTTCTATCCTCTTCCTTTTCTCCATTTTGCAGGTTTGAAGAAAAGGTTCTCAACTAAAAGATAAATCACTCTCCTTTTTGTATAAAATCTATTAAAAAAGCTTCATTTTTACTCCTCTAGCTTTATTTTAAAAGTCATTTTCAAGGGTTAAATTCCCAAGGCAAATTGTAACAGTTAATAAAATTTCTCTTTTTGAGTGGGGTTTTTAAGCCCCCACTCCCAACCTCCCCCATTTGGGGAGGTTTGTGGTGTTCTTTTCTTTTGTGTTCTTAGATTAGATTTGCTTTACTTAGAATAGTTCCATTTTCTTGCTTAGAACACTAATTGCTAGATTAGCTTGTTTTGATTCATTGTGAAGTTGTGTACTTTGTCATTTAAAAATCTTATCTTTCAAAAGTATTTCAACTGCTTTAAAGTAGAAATCTCTTGAATCTCACTTTGTGGATCGAGAGTGCTCTCTATCGGAGAGTTGTTGTTTATTTCGGTTTTTTCTACTTACCCCCATGCTCTCCCGATTAAGGCCTAAAAACTTGAAAGAGATTCTTGGGTAGATTAGTCATTTTACTTTTTTGCAAGTTGATTAATTAATTGCTAAGTCTCTTGAACATGCTGGAATCCAAGTCAAGAGCACTCTCTATCGGAGAGCATTCCCATTGCATTACCTTGCATCAAGCATATAGTTTAGCCAAGACTCTTGAACTTTTGTCATAAGACAAAGTCAAGAGCGCTCTCTGTCGGAGGGTTTTAATTAATTTATTTAATAAAATCTTTCAACTCACATTCCCCCTTAATTAATTTATTTCGTTGACATTGTTCACCTAGTATGCTCTTCCGACTTTCGAGTTGGGCTCGTACTCAGAACGGTGAACGGATTTGCTAAGACCGCAATAACAACACAAATTAAAATTTTACCCCTTAACCAATGCACCGGCGTTGTAGAAAGTTTCAAGTCCATTCTCGGTAAGGGCGCGGAAAATCCCTGTTGTCTAAGCTTCCCGGCTAGCTGGTCACTCTTAGATACCAGCCCGAGATACTGGACGGGCCGACATGTCTAGAATGGAGTGACTTTGAACACTTTCTTGGTCGATCTCTCATACCTTCTTTGTTTCAAAGCCATAATCAACAAGACCACTAAAATCTTTAAAACGTACCAAGAGCACTTGCATAACATTCACTAGCTTTATTTCAAGACTTGTTGTTAATTTCTTTAAGCATTGCAGCACTTTGATTCCATAAGGCACTGGTCTAATATTTTATGCATGATTATTAATTTGGATCAATTTTTGCCTTATAAAAAATCTTTATCTGTGAATGCATCTTTATCTACAAGTTCTTGATATTCTGTTCATTTTTTTTATCCAGTACAGCAACGTGGATTGCTTTGTCTTGTGTTCGAATTCATATAAGTATAATCATCTTTCATCATAATAACTCCTAAACAACATCCATACGCATCATTCACACATTAGAACTTAACTTAAACACATTGAGCCATAGAAAACTCTTTGTTAGGGACTACCCCCTTGGCTTTGTTAGGAGTTAGCCTAAACGAAGGAGCTAGGAGTAGGTGATAGTACACGGCTCTGTGTTTTCCCCCAAGGTCACACGTCTCCCACTTTCCTAAGTGAAGAGACAGCTTTCGGAAGATTTCTGCTGCTGGTGTGCAATCGGCAGACAACACCACTCAATCATGAATTGACCCCTTGATACTTGGATCCCAAACAACCCTTTGACTGATACCAAAATCCATCTGAATGCCCTTAATGAGCCAAGCAATTATAAGTTGAACAAACTCCTCAGAAGACTGCTCTGCCATGCCTCCAAACCCAAGCATCTCTCGAAAAAACTCCTGGAAGCGGAGGTTGGGCCCCTCCTCCATAGCAACTCCACTGATGTCAACTAAGCCTGAAAACCTGGGTGTTTCCATCTCCGTCGTATACCTATCTACCCAATCTCTGTATGGATATGCTTCCTTGTAGGTGATGAAGGGTGTACAAACTCGAACTCATCACACGGCTTGTCCACAATCTGACTAGTGAATGTGCTTGTGTCGCTAGACTCACATGATGGCTCTAATGTGATCTCCTCATGGACATCCTCATCATGTACTGTTAACTCCAAATGAAGCTCACCAACAACCTGTACTTCATGCTCATCTTTCTTCCCTCCCCCAACTATGTCTTTAAGGAGATCCTTATCCAGATCCTTGGGCTGGCTCTCGAACTTGATGGTGTAATAATCTTGAAAGGACAATGCTGCACATACCTCATCACCCAAGGCTAGATACTCCTAATATCGAGGCAAGTGTTGAAGAACTGCTAACCTCTTCAAATTTGCAGTCAAGATCCTTCTCATTGTCTTCATGTTCTCACAAGCTGGCAAAGAAAAACCTTTTTTCTGACATACACTTCACCAACATCACTGACATGCATTTGCATGTACACGCATGCATGCACTTTTATTCAATTGCTATGTGCCCACAGCTGGCAAGGATCATGCTCTGATACCACTGCAATATGCCAATTAAAGGATCTACCTCAGGGATGATTTTAAGGAATCATACTTATTTAAAAGTGTATAAATGTTGGCGAATATTGCCAATTCTTAAAACGCCAACTATAAAATGATTGGTGATATTTTTCAAAAAATATTTTAATTTCCAAGGATTTTATATTGTTTGTATAATAATTTAGCGATTTTTACGGTGAAAAAATTTTACCCCATCAAAATTGGGCGAAACAGGGCTTCAAAAAATGCAAAATGGCGAATCTTTTTTGGGAGAAAAACATGGAAAAATAGCCCACTGGGCTAAAATTTGCCCCTAAAATTATCCCTGTTCTACCTATGATGTGTTTTCTCTTACTTGTTTCTTGTAATGGCTAGTTCATTTGACTTGTTGGTTGTTTTTGTAAGTATTTATCATTCAATACTATATGCATGCCACATTCAATTAATGCCACATCATAAATCCAAAGATAACATGATTGAGAATCTGCTGGAATATAGAGAACTGATTATTCAATTGTAATAATAGAAACTGTTGCAATCATTCAATAGCACCCATACACCATAGGTAGAATAAACCTGAACTTAAATGAGAACGAACTGTAGGTAGTTATAGCAGCTGCTATATAATCATAATGGTGCATGTAGTTTGAAGACAACTTATTACCTAAGGAAACACCTAGCTATAGAGATATATGCTCAGCTTGATTGATCATGCCTGGCCTTGTCAGAATGCAGCCCTAGCATGAGAATGACGCCCTCAATTGAATGGATTGGGGCTTTATGCTTGATCGTTCAATAGATCACTGCTTGTAATATAGATTCACTGGTCAAGATCGCAGATCTGAAACATATTTGTTGTGGTTGCTCCGGATCATAAGATGAACAATCACCTGCTGTAGATGCCTTGTTTAATATAGCTTGCTGCAAGGGAGATTATAACTTGCATGCAATTAAATATCAGTCCACAGTCAAGTAACCGGGCCTAGCTAGATAGAAGATGCCTAGCAAGAGGTTGAATGGCATTTGGGAGAGGAACTACACCAACAATCAGAGGTATATCTGCTGTAAACAATGGATCAACACCCTACGTCTCACCACTCAGCAATATGTAATAAATAACAGCCTTCTCCAAGTGTGCATGCAACACAAATCTCAGCTCTCGAATGGTGACTTAAGCCCAGCAGTAAGGTCTTGTCCAATCCAAACCAACTCATCCAAATAAGAAGAGGATTGCCCAACGATATGATGCCCTAGCACAAACTTATGGGACACGTCTTCATTTCAATAAATATCTGCTCCAATCAGTGGATTGTGACTCTTTGTCCAGCATTCAACAAGGAATAATAAGTCGTTGTTTTCTCCAAATTGTTAACCACTGTCCATTATGAAGATGCCCTTCAATGTCACATAATAAACTCCTATGCCCTAGGCACTTCCATGCTGCCCAAAATTAAGGAGATCGCTGGTGTATTTAATGGTTCCAGCTCCAAAGGAAAAGCATGACCTCAGAAGATGAATACGCAGCAGTAAGAAATCTGTCCCAATAAACAATTAATATATCCTTGCTCAGTCAACAATAAAACTCTATTGTATACAGCCTTCCTTCAAGAATAATAATAGCATGACTTCAATAAATAACCAAGCAGCAGCCAGAAGAGGATTGCTGCTCCAAACTAGATGAAGTGGTTCGTTGCCCTAAATGCTTGATGAATGCGTCCTTTTTCAGTAGAGAGAATTGATGCCCAACAAACAATGAATGCAGCCAGCTACCAATAAAATAAAATCAAACGCTAACCTAAAACTCAATGATCTTTGTCCTCTTTGAAGCACGGGGATAGATCTGGATGATCTACACTCTTGAATTGACGACTAGGGTGGATAGATTTCGCCACCGAACCCAATTGTTGGCTAAGGAATTCTTCCTCAACCCCAAATAGCTCTCAGAGCTCTCAAAACCAAAACTCAATAATGAATAATAACAATCGTACCCTTTTGGTTCATCTAACCTTCTTATATAGCTTTTAGGGTTTGCATGTCACTTTTAGGGTTTGCATGCATGTCATTTTTAGGGTTTGCATGCATGTCGTTTTTAGGAACATCACAGTTTCCGAGTTTTGAAACGGGGAAACGCTGGAATGGGGTCGGGGCCCACATTTCCTGCAACATAGTAATATATTTATTCATTTTTATGAAGTTTTATTTTTATAATATATTTAATGAGCATATTAAATTTTAGTAAAAATTTAGATGTATTTTTTATTATTTTTAATTTTAGTCTCGAATTTAATTCCAAATTTTATCACCAAAATTTTGAGTGTTGAATTTTGACGAATTTCAAAGTCACTGAACTCGAACACGAATTCAAACCAGGTGACTTAGGCTGTGATGAACGTGATAGCAAATTTCTGTTTCATCAGAGATGCTCTTTCCCTGAAGTGCTGGTGTAATCTGTGACAGGTGGCCTCCAGTGACATTTTACCATTGATTTGATGTCCAAACGTGCCCAGAACTGTTTATTCATGGTTGCTTGATGCCCATGATGCTCAAAAGTGCCCCAAAATTGCTGCTTCTTCCCTTTCTAATGGCTGTTCAATGCCCAGAATGATGGATCTAATTCCCAGAACTGCTGTTATTTCTTCAAGGCTGCTCGGAATTGATAAAATGATTGTTTGCATACTGTTGGGGATTGATGATGACTGTTGCTGCTGATTTAGGACTGCTACAGGCTGCTGTTAATGACTGTTTGAGATCTGGAATATGCCCAGGACTGTCCTAAACAATTCAGAATTGCCAAGAACCTTCTCAGAGCAGCCTAGATTTGATGGTGAGGATTCCTTTTTCACCCAGCATGCCTAGGCTCTCTTTCAATCAGCGTCATTACAAGAATGTCACCCCTTGAAGAGTGTGATCAGAATCACTTGTGGAGACCCATATAAAATGCGGGGTAACTCACTCCAATGAGCATGGTCATGTTAAAGCCCCACTAGGGTTCAAGTCTCAGCTAGGACATTCTCATGCTTGTTCTTATGTTTGTTGTACACTAGCACTTGGGACAGTTGTTGGGGTCGAGAACAAGTACTGGGAAAATTTAGTGGAATAGATACACCCTCTTTTATGGAAGCTTAGCCAAGCCTTCACGATTCCACATCCATGTGCTTGTGTTGATTGGAAGCATCCTCCAAGAGTCCAACCAAAATAATACATGGCCATTTTCAACAACAATGTTCAAAGTTGTTCCTACTTCTCCAATTAAGAATGTTGCATTGCACTGAAAGTACTAGAAGTAACTTTAAGTAAGGTTAATTGTGGCATTTCCACTTTTTTTTTCAGGCTTGTAAATATTTTCTTGTTAATATAAGACTTTTTAAAAAAAAAAGGGTAAGGTTACTTGTGACCTTTTATACATCCCGCATTTTTTCCTCTTGCAATTTTTATTTGACTTGAATTATGTTGTCAATATTATAGCGAGTATGTCTCTTTCAGGGTGAATCATCGAGTTCAAGGATTATTCTTGAAGCATGCCAGGACAAGGAAAATATGGATAGACAGGAAGCTAAAGTTCCGAAAGATCATGAAGGTGAAATTGAAGCTTCAGAATCAAGGGAGGTTGTTCATAACCAGATTTTATCTGATATTCCAAAGGAAAAAGAGTTGGATTCTGTTGTATTAAATGGAGAGTTAAGTACAGGAAGTCCTTTCCTCAAAGGGTAAGATTATTCATTCTGACTGAAAAAAGATCTATTGCTCGTAATATGAAAGAATGATAGCAATTGGTGATTAGTTTGAAGGAATCTTTTTAAAGAATTTTGAGCTCTCTTGGATGGATATCATAACCCATTCACACAATTTTGATGTTTACTGTTGCAGTTTTAGCATTGAGGCAAGGCCTATTGTTGCAGCATTGTTCCACATGTGGGCTAAGAAGCGGGCATTTCATGAGCCAAAGCGGTTGCTTGACAAGGTTGTAAATCAGCAAACAATAGGAAATAAACTGTTCCTGTAGATACTATTTGACTTTGATTTATTGTCTCTCTTTTCTTCTCCATAGCTTGTAGATACTGTTTTCCTTGTTTTTTAGGAAGTGTTGTGAAAGCAAGTCCATGACATGCAGGATTACATTTTCAGGTTGGATTTGTAATAGATGAACGAATACGTAACAAGACATGCAAGAACAAGGTCATTCCTTCTAGCTCTACTATTCTTGATGTGCAAGATGTTTACGCGATACCATCCTTGAATTCTTCATATAAAAGTCAGTATATGATAGCAGTAAATTTTCAGAGCAATAAGTTTTAGAGTGGCAGTAAGACAACGGAATTGCATTTGAGTGGATGTTGTGCACATTAATTTCTTTTGCATATGTTTGCTGCAAAATTATTATGACCAGTCCAACGTGTCAAGTGTTCTTTACATTTATTATGATTGTGGTATTAATTACCTCAAGGCCATACTTCAGGATGCTTTGCGAGCACTTAAGTGTTGTCTGAAGGATGATGAAGCACTTTTGTATGCTGAACAGGTAAGTTACATAATACCTAAATGAGCTGTTCATTAAAGAACTGTAAAACTCTTTCCTCTTTTCTCATATGAGACGTTGATCTCTTGATTTTAATTGAGAACAGGTTTGCAAAAACTTAATTCACTAGTGCTAATATAACTGTTGTAACAGGTGATAAAGTGGGAGCAGATGCCTCCAGATGAGAAAGCTCTGATACAAGCAGAGCGTCAGGTACTGTAACTTAAGGATCTGTTTCTTGATATTTTTATTTTCATGTCGTAAGTTATTATTGAAATTGTAACAAATATAAAATACAATATTAATTAGACTATTAGGTTACTAGTGAAAGGGTGTAACCCTTCACTATGTTGGCTCAAGCCATATAAAAGGCGAGCTTATTGTACATTTTATCCATCATCCAATATATTATTATTATTCATATTCATTATTAAAATGATAGTCGGATTCGACTAATGGACAACCGGATTCGGTTGCTCCATTTGGTATCAGAGCTTCTTTAAACGGAGTGGCAATGTAACAAATATAAAATACAATATTAATTAGACTATTAGGTTACTAGTGAAAGGGTGTAACCCTTCACTATGTTGGCTCAAGCCATATAAAAGGTGAGCTTATTGTACATTTTATCCATCATCCAATATATTATTATTATTCATATTCATTATTAAAATGATAGTTGGATTCGACTAACGGACAACCGGATTCGGTTGCTCCAGAAATAGGATAAACTGATATTAGAAAATAAAATGATATGATTGGACATTAATTAGAAAACATTCAAATAGTTGTTGGACAAATTCATCCCATTTAACGGTTTAACCACTAAAGAGAGCAGATGCTGTGAACCTATACTGGAGTTGTATATCACCCATGTGATGGGGGATATTACCAGGGGATGGTGAAATCCTATTAAGAAATGCTAGTGGAGGATGTGTGACCAAGATCTTCATTTTTGAAGGGTGTAGATTTGGTTGATAAAAATTAATTGAAGATGACAAAGTGAAGCCATTGAAAAACTCTCACTAAGAAGGCAGTGGTGGTTTGGAGTAAATTCTAGAAAACCATTGAAAAAACTGGAAAGTAAGGTTAAGGATGAACTTGAGAAAACCCTCAATCTAAGCATTTGCAAAGGCAAGAGATGCAGAGAAGTGCACACAAGAGTTGAGAAATGACGTGATAAATGGTAAACCATGTTAAATCCTCTATTTGGGTCAAATGTGAAATTTGAAGACCATCAATTGGGCATGTAATAGATCCCATATGAAGATGAGCTAGAAAAGTGGAGGATCCAAAGGCAAAGTGAAGATGCATACCTAAAAGAAGAAAGCTTGAGTTGCAAACCTGAACTAAAATGCAGAGTAGAAGTTATATATGGCCCCCAACATACTTAAGCCAATACAAATTGCAAAACTACATATTTGCTAAGATTGACGCTCATGGCGAAGCCCGATGAAGATCAACGGTGGAGAATCGTTGAAACAGAAACTTGGTGCAGAAATACGATTTCAAAAGGAAATCTGTAGAGTAGATCCACGGTTCGGAGAGATTCGGACATAAGATCAACGGTTTGGATTGTATCTGGAGAAGAAGATTACAGAAGCACTAGAAAGCGATAAACATGGCTTCGGAAATGAATTCTAAACAGTGAGAAGAACGAAATGGTACATTCACGAAACTTAACGATGGAATGATGCCATGGTTGAACAGGTAAATGATGAAAATGTATGTCTGTAAGTAAACAGTCATGATCCAAAGCGAAAGAAGGCAGCTATGGAGAGATGCATTGGTAGATAATAGGTAAAAGGTATTTATTGAATGAATGTGTAAAGAATGAAGTGTCTCTGTTAGTGAGCCTGATAGAGTCCAAAGTGAATAGTTTTTCAACTTTTCTAAAAAACTAAAAAATCAGTCCATGGTGGCAGGGTGGTGCTAGGGTAGGCCATAGGTTTGCAGGTGGTCGAAGACTCCTTCTAGTCGTAGCTGGAGAACAGGGTGCCGTAGCATCCTTGTCTGTTAAAGCAGGCAAAAAACCATAGGGGTGTTGTAGCATCCTAGTCCGTAGTTGCAGACAAAACCTAGGGTGTGTTTTGTATCCTTTCTATTGTAGCAGATAAACAATTTGTAACTTCATCTTTTTATGAGTTTGTGTTGGTGGTTTGCTCTTTGGAGGTTTCCATGATAAAATCTCTGTCTTGATTTTTGATTTGTGTAATTTAAAGTAAAAACTTACAATATTGATTCAACCCCCCTTGTCAGTATTGTGGGATAAACCAACAATTGGTATTAGAGCAGGTTCCTTCACAACAGCTTAACCACTGGAGGGAAGATCCCATCCAATAATTACAATGGATCAACAAGAAGGAAAGGCCACTAACAAACCTCCACTATTTACCGGGGAAAATTATGCTTACTGGAATGTAAGAATGAGGTGTCATTTGATGTCCTTGGGATGGAAGGTTTGGGCAGCAACAGAAAAGGAGCTTAAAATAGGAAACCGATACCCTACAGACACAGTTGAACTAGGTGAATATGAAGGTAATGCCAAAGCCCTAAACACAATCTTAAGTGGTTTAACAAACTCGGTATTTACTAAAGTTATGCAATGCACATTTGTCAAACAAGCTTGGGACCAAATAGATATTTACAGATCTTCCTAAGTCACTGCTATTCTTGTAATAATGTTGGTTAGAAAGCATTAAATTGCAGAATTGAAAGAAAGATTTCTGAATACAAGAAGAAGTCATCAAGTAATAAGTCGAAGATAAATCAGAATCTTTTTACACTACTCCAAAAATATGACATAGAATGTTATAAGTGTAATAACCATGGACATATGGCAAGACGTTGTAAGCTGAAGACTCCTACAAGAAATACTGTTGCAATCAAATCTCAGAACACCAAACAAAAGAGATATTGGAGAGAAAAGGAAGAAAAGGAAACTTCCATGATTGCTTTATGTGCAACCGAAAGCCAAAACTTATGGCACCTGGACAGTGGTTGTTCAAAACATATGACTGGTGACCCAAGCAAATTCATAACACTAAAAGATAATAAGGGAAAGGTCACTTTTGGAAACAGGCTTTCCTCCAAAATAATTGGCAAAGGAACAGTTGTTGTCAACAGTAGGATCAAAACAGAAAATGTTTTGCTAGTTGAAAACCTCAAGCCTGATCTTCTCAGTGTAAGTCAAACATGCGCCCAAGGACACATTTGTATCTTTGACTCAAACAAATGTGAAATCAAGAATAAGAAATCAGGAAAGATCGTTGGCATTGCTATGAGAAATAGAAACAATGTATACATCTTGGAAAATGAAAACCAAAATTACTTAAGTATGGTAGATGAAAGTTGGTTATGGCACAGAAGGTTGGGACATTTAAATTTTGACAATCTTGCCAAAATAAACACAAAGGAAGCTATAAGAGATGTACCAAAAATTGTAGTTCCTCTAAACTCTGTATGTAAACATTGTCAACATGGGAAGCAAACCAGAGCTAGTTTTAAAATAAAAGAACATATGACTTCACATCCTCTTGAAATAATACACACAGACCTTTGTGGACCAACCAGAACTAAAAGCCTGCAAGGAGATTACTATTTCATATTGCTCATTGATGATTATACAAGGATGACATAGGTAGCATTCCTCAAAGAAAAATCAGAAGCTTTTGAAAAATTTAAAATCTTCAAGGCAATGGCTGAAAATGAGTTAGGTAGTAAAATCAAGTGTCTTAGATTAGATAATGGGGGAGAATTTACCTCAAATGAATTCAATGAGTTTTGTGAAGGTCATGGAATTAAGAGACAATTTTCAGCTTCAAAAACTCCTCAACAGAATGGTGTTGTTGAAAGGAAAAACAAAACAATCCAAGAAGCTGCCAGAACTATGCTCAATGAAGAAAAACTGTTAGACTCATTTTGGAGAGAAGCTGTATACACAGTTGTCTACATACTTAACAGAGGACAACTCAGAGTGAATAAGGATAAGACCCCCTACAAATTGTGGTATGGAAGACCAGCTTTAGTCAAATATTTTAAAGTGTTTGGAAGTAACTGTTACATCAAAAGAAACGAGGATGACCTTGGAAAGTTCGACTCTAGGATTGATGAAGGAATCTTTCTAGGATATTCATCCACCAAAACATCATATAGGTGTTTCAATAAAAGGTTACATAAGATTGTAGAAAGTGCCGATGTAAAAGTAGATGATGTAAAACCAAGGAAAGAGAAAAAGCTTGATAGTATTGAAAATACATGTGATGACGAGATAAAAGAATTGCAAAAGGATGAGAGCATTCATAACGAAGAAGAAGACAAAGAGAAGGAAGATACATGGGAAGATGATGAACACTTCCCTAGACCTGTCACTAAAACTCCTTCTAGAAGGATACAAAAGGATCATCCGGAGTCACAGATCATGGGAGATAAAAATGATGGAGTCAAAACAAGAAGACAACTACCAGATGTGAAACAAGCCCTACTCTCAATTGTAGAACCCAAGAACTTTACAGAAGCCAACAAAAGTGATGAATGGGTCAAAGCCATCAATCAAGAACTAGATCAGATTGGGACAAATGAGACCTGGGAACTTGTCCCAAGACCTAAAGATAAGAACATTGTCGAAACCAGATGGATTTTCAAAAACAAGTTCAATCAAGATAGACAAGTAATAAGGAACACAGCAGGATTGGTTTGTAAGGGGTATGCCCAAGTGGAAGGTATTGATTTTGAAGAAACTTATGCTCATGTAGCTCGACTTGAAGCAATCAGAATGTTCTTAGCACTGTCATCCCATAAAAACTTCAAAGTATATCAAATGGATGTCAAGTCTACATTCCTAAATGGCAAACTAGAAGAAGAAGTATATATTGAACAACCTGAAGGGTTTCTCTTGTCAGAGAACAAAGTTTATATTTGTAAACTGAAGAAGGCTCTCTATGGTCTCAAAGAAGCTCCAAGAGCGTGGTTTTCAAGACTAGACAGTTACTTAAAACAACAAGGTTTTAAAAGAGGAGAAACTGAAAGTAATCTTTACTTAAAGATCGAAGATAAAAATATGATCATTGTTGTTGTCTATGTGGATGATATCATATTTGGAAGCAGTCTTCAAATCCTAAGTGTAGATTTTGCCTCTAAAATGAAGAGAGAATTCGAAATGTCAATGTTGGGTGAATTGACTTTCTTCCTAGGATTGCAAGTGTACCAAACAGACGAAGGAATTTTCATCTCTCAAACTAAGTACATCAAAGATATGTCAAGAAAGTTTAAAATGGAAGATTCCAAACCTGTTGGTACTCCAATGGTCATCGGTTGCAAGTTAAGTAAGGATGATGAATCTTTGGAAGTAGATCATACCATGTTTAGATCCATGATTGGCAATTTGCTATATGTGACAACCACAAGACCCAATGTGATGCAAGCTGTTGGATTGGTAGCTAGATTCCAGTCAGCTCCCAAAGAAACACATGTATCAGCAGTAAAAAGGATTTTCAAATATCTAAAAGGTACTATGGAGTATGGTTTATGGTATTCGAAAGGACAAGACTTTACCTTGAAGGCGTTTACTGATGCAGATTGTATAGTAAGTGTTGACGATCGAAAAAGTACTAGTGGGGAAACATTTTTTCTGGGAAATTGTTTAGTATCATGGTCAAGTAAAAAACAATCCTCCATTTCACTTTCTACAGCAGAAGCATAATTTATTGCTGCCGCCTCATGTTGTACTCAGGTTATTTGGATGAGACAAACCCTAGAAGATCTACTTGTAAAATATGAACATCCAATAGGGATCGAATGTGATAACACTAGTGCTATAAATGTCTAAAAATCCTATCATGCATTCTAAGACAAAACATATACCAATCAAGTATCACTATCTAAGAGAACAGGTATCTCAAAAAGCTGTCAAATTACAATACATTGACATAAAAGAACAGATTGTTGACATTTTCACCAAACCACTACCTAAGGAAGCCTTTGAGCGCCTTAGACAGAAAATGGGAGTAATTTCGTTACAAAAGTACTAAGAAGAGAAAGCTCAATCTCGGTGAGAGAAATGTTGACAGGGGAAGCTGTTAGACAGAAAGGTTCCTTTGTCATTGTTGTCAAAGGGGGAGAATGTTTAGAGGTTGCCATCAATGCCAAAGGGGGACATTGTTGAGTATATAGTGGTCATTGATGTCAAAGGTGTTCACAAATGACAAAGGAATAACCAGTGCATATGGTGGCAGACTGAAGTTTGAAGGTATCCAGAATAACAGAGGAATAACCCTGTTACAGGTTGCAGGTTGCAGGGTGAATGACAAACGAATAAGCTTATAGCAAGTTGAACGATTAAGATCGATCATCCAATGTTGTTGCTGAATGAACTGTCGCAGAGGATTTCTGCAAAGAAACCGTGCAGATCCGCAAAGTCATGGTGAAATCCGAATTCGATCTGAAATTGATGGTTAGGGAGCATCCCGCATGAGATCCAACAGCTGACGATTAGTTCCGCAAAAGATAGGTGAGAGGATGAAATTCCGCAAAAGATCAAGATAAGATATCTTATATTAGTCCTGCACTAGATCCGACGGTTAAAGATTAATTTCGACAGTTAGGCGGAAAATCCAAAGCTCCACAAAAGATCAAGATCGGACGGCTAAGATTAGTTACGCCAAAAGAGATTGACGGTTCGGAAGCAAAAATGCGGAATGGGAATTGCGGTTAAAGATTTTATGAACTTGCAATCTGCATTTCGCAATCTGGAAATCGACGGTCAGGAAAACACTCGCAAAAGATCAATGTTGCGGAATTGTTGTTGCGGAAAGAAGTTTGCGAAAAGTCGAGATACAATTTTAGGAAATGTTACATCCTGCATCACGCATCTCGCATCCTGCAAATTTGAAGATCGAAGCTCATGGAGAAGCCCGATGAAGATTAATGGTGGAGAATCGTTGAAACAGAAACTTGGTTTGGAAATACGATTTCAAAAGGAAATCTGTACAGTAGATCAACGGTCCAGAGAGATTCAGACATAAGATCAATGGTCCGGATTGTATTTGGAAAAGAAGATTAGGGAAGCACCAGAAAACGATAAATAAGGTTGTGGAAATGAATTTTGAACTGTGAGAAGAAGAAAACTGTACATTTGTTGAAACTTAACGATGGAATGATGCGAGGGATGAACGGGTAGATGATGAAGAGGTATGTCTGTAAGTAAACAATCATGATCCAAAACGAAAGAACGCAGCTATGGAGAGATGGATTGGTAGATAATAGGTAAAAGGTATTTATTGAATGAATGTGTAAAGAATGAAGTGTCTCTGTTAGTGAGCCTGATGGAGTCCAAAGTGAATAGTTTTTCAACTGTTCTAAAGGACTGAAAATCAGTCTAGGGTGGCAGGGTGGTGCTAGGGCAAGCCATAGGTTTGCAGGGGGTCGAAGCCTCCTTCCAGTCGTAGCTGGAGAACAGGGTGTCGTAGCATCCTTGTCTGTTGCAACAGGCTGGAAAACTATAGGGGTGTTGTAGCATCCTAGTCTATAGTTGCAGACAAAACTTAGGGCGTCTTTTGCATCCTTTTTGTTGTAGCAGATAAACAATTTTGTAACTTCATCTTATTAATGAGTTTGTGTAGGTGGTTTGCTCTTTTGAGGTTTCCATGATAAAATTTGTGTCTTGATTGTTGATTTTGTGTAATTTAAAGTAAAAACTGACAATACTGATTCACCCGCCCCCTCTCAGTATTGTGGGATAAACCAACAATTGGTATCAGAGTAGGTTCCTTCAGAACAGCTTAACCACTGGAAGGAAGATCCCATCCAATAATTACAATGGATCAACAAGAAGGATCGGCCACTAACAAACCTCCACTATTTACCGGGGAAAATTATGCTTACTGGAATGTAAGAATGAGGTGTCATTTGATGTCCCTGGGATGGAAGGTTTGGGCAGCAACAGAAAAGGAGCTTAAAAGAGGAAACCAATACCCTATAGACAGTTGAACTAGGTGAATATGAAGGTAATGCCAAAGCCCTAAATGCAATCTTAAGTGTTTTAACAAACTCGGTATTTACTAAAGTTATGCAATGCACATCTGTGAAACAAGCTTTGGACAAATTGAAAATTATGTACTGTGAGCTGCTGCCATCATCATCTTCATAGCTGTTGCCATCATCATCTTCTTATTGATCATTGAAAGGTACTATGAGTCATCAGAAGTTTCTACAGAGACAACCCTTTTTCATGCTGGGTGTAAGCCTAGTCCTCATCTAGGTCTTCATCACATTTGCGAGCGAGCCATCACGTAGGAACTGTCCATGACCTTCTTTACATTGCCACGACAATAACCTGCATCTCCTACCTTTATCTCGTCGTATTTGGATCATCTCTTTTGTCCTGCACAAAACAAAATGAACACAGAGCACACAGAGCACATCTTAGATGCAGACCCTACGTTCTATCACCATAGTAGTATGCCGCGATATTTCATGTCATTAAGAAAACATGT
Source organism: Pseudotsuga menziesii (assembly GCA_001517045.1). Taxonomy (NCBI): domain Eukaryota; kingdom Viridiplantae; phylum Streptophyta; class Pinopsida; order Pinales; family Pinaceae; genus Pseudotsuga; species Pseudotsuga menziesii. The sequence goes on from LPNX010400869.1 coordinate 408,729, forward strand.
AATATCCACTATGCGATAATTGCCTAGAAGCACACTCAATGCATTACGTCTCTACACAATCAACCTGCGTTCTACTAGTAAAGGAGAACCGCCTAGGTGCACCTCACGTGCTGCGTGACCTTATAATCTCCAACATGGGAACACACATATATATATTGATATATATGTAAGGATTGATTACGACCGGACAACCTGCTACACCTGGACTTTTATGTTCCAAGTCAAACTCAAGGACTTATTACATTCGAACAACCTGCGTCTAGGATCTTTTCCGTTTAGACAACCTTCAGGGCGTATTACATCTGAGTAACCTGTGTACCACGCCAGGGTTTTTTTTATAGTTGGACAACCCACAAGACTTATACATCCAAATAACCTGCGTACCACGCCATGACTCATATTTACATTCGGATAACCTATCTCAGAACTTGTTACGTCTGAATAATCTGCGTACAACGCCAGGGGTCATATTTACATTCAGATAACTTGTCTTAGGGTTGATTGCGTCTGAGTAACCTGCGTATCACGCCAGGACTCGTATTTACACTCAGGAAACCTATAGGATTGATTACGTCCGTGCAACCTGCTACACCAAGGCCTTTTCTAGTCGGACAACCTGTCTCATTTCCCATGTGAGATATCATGCATCACCGTCTTCTGGTGTCTCGCTATTTCTAGCATAGAAACATATCAGGACTGATTACATCCAAGGATAACATGTGAGCTTCGCCAGGACTTATCCAAGGACAACCTACAAGACTGATTACGTTTGAGCTACCTACTGTCTTTGCTAGGATTTTACGCTCAGACAACCTGTTTTGCCATGTATGCTATGTTGAAATTCAAGGTTAGATGAATTTTAGCACAAGTAGTAAACCTTAATGCATGAATATATAGACTCAGATTTACAATAGTACCGCTTAATAAAATTTAAACTATAATAAAACAAAACAACATGATTTTCATTTCTTTCAACTTAACGCTCTGTTGGTCACTTCGTTAAAGTTAGTCTAACTTTAACGCTCTGCTAGTCACTGCGTTAAAGTTAGTCTAAGTTTAACTCTCTGCTGGTCACTGCGTTAAAGTTGGTCATTGAGACGTGTCTCCAAATGCTGTGTACAAAACAATAAATAAATAATGTACAGGAGATAAGAACATTAAAGAATCATAACCATTATTTGAATCAGCCTTATTCTTAGATACTTTGAAGTTTGAGCTCGTCACCGAAGGGACAAGTCAATTTGGGTAAACAAATTGGCTACCTTGAGAGAGAGTTCAGGTAGAAGTAAAAAGACCTCAGATTCTTTAGTCAAAGTAGCAGCATAGTCATACTGACAAGAGACACAGTCACGTTGCTGAAAGTGACTTACACAGTCAAGTGAAGGTAGATCGCGTTGAGCAATAATGAAGTCACTGCAAGGCAACCTTGAAGTCACATTGATGTATACACAACCATGATAGGATAGAGACTGCAGGTATACAAATATAAATAAAATCACACTAGGGTAGAAACTGCGAGTAAGAGAAATTGCACGGTGTAATCACGTTGGTGAGTTTACGCTCACAGTCTATAGTCACGCGGATGGGGAAGTGCAGGGAAGGTAAGCACACTGGTTGAGATCAGCGGACAGTCATGCTGAGGAGCATGTAGTCACGGTGTAGGGTGCAGACTAAACGATCACGCTGGAGCCTGCAATCACGTTGAAACCTGTAATCACAGCTGGAGCCTACAGTCATGGTTAGAGCATGCAGTCACAGTTGGAGCCCATAGTCACGGTTGGATCCTGCAGTCACGGTGGAGACAAATTGCACATGGTTCGGGAGCTGGCCTAGACACGCAGGAAGCTGCGTGGAGTAGAAGAGAAACAAGTGTAGAAGAAATCACGTGCAGAGAGAAATATAGCTCAGTTACGCGCGGAGCAGAAGGGAATAGCAGCGGTTGAGTGTCAAGGTGAGACACACAGGAGGTGTCCACGCGCAGGTGAGGATCACGGATGCAGACACGGGAAGATCGCTGGTGCGAGATTAGGCTGAGTAACCAAAAGAAGATTCGTGAAATGCTAGCGGAGAGAAACCCCAATCACGGTAGACAGGATCGAATAATTCTTGGATAAGTTACAAATCCTTTTTATAAGGTATTGGGATAAAACACTTACAAAGGTCTAGGATAATAAGTGGTCCAATAAAAAAGGTTAAAAGTTAAAAATAACAAAGGAAAAAATAATAAGTGGTCCAATAAAGATAAAAGTTAAAATAACAAAGGTCCAAATAATAGAACCGTAAAGTAAGTAAATGGTCCAAAGGTTCAAATATAAAACCATAAATGTTAATGGTTTTATAATAAGGTCATAAGATAAAAGTTTCATAATAAAACTATAGAGGGTCAAAGTCTTTTCTAAAATATAAGATAACCATAAAAATAAATGGTCCGATGGTCCTTCAATAAACATATAAGGTAAATACACTTATGATAAAATCCATAAAGTAGGAGTCATCATAATCAAAGGTACACACAAGTAAGAGTGCTAGGACCAAGTAAGGTAAAGGACCAAGTATAAACCAAGAGGGCCAGAACAACCCATATACCCACAGGAGAAGGTGAACCATAAAAGGCGGACAAACGACTCCTTTATATGACCAACAAAACCAGTAAACTTTTCTCTCTCTCAAGGTACATTGTTTTAGATATTTTGTCATCACTGTATAATGGAAAGATCCAAACGAATGGTACAATCCTTAGGTCGTCAATACTTCTCCTAAGGGTTAGGTGCTAGTGACATCGTCAAGGGGTGGGAAGTCCCTTGAGAAGCAACCTAGCAATAACCGATTAGGAGAGGGGACATCATTATCTTCCATTCTTAAAGAATGGCTTTCAGCTCTAGGCTAAGTTTCAGTTTCACACCGAATCATGTTGATCAACCCCTGGACCCTGTCCGGGTCCTCCATTCTTCCGATCAATGGTCCTCAGTACTAAGCAGAGCTTTAGTCTAGGACTGAAAGTTGATCAACTAACTACAAGACTTACTTGGGCATTGCGTCCTTGGTCTCAGACCAAAATGTGTCTTTGCCTCTACTTGCAGGATCTACTTAGACATCGTGTCCCTGGTCCCAGACCAAAATATCCTAGAGGCACATAGGGGCCCTAGCCACATTTTAGGGGCTTTGCCATGTCATCAACCTGCTTGGTCCTAAACCAAGAACCCCAAGAGACTACTAGGGGCACTAAGGTACCTTCTAGGGTCTTACTCTGCCCTAGTTAACTGACTATGGTACCATCCTCTCTAAGAATGGGTCTCGCAGCTGCACTAACTTTAACATGCTATAACTCATCACTCCCTCTTTTGTGGGGTCTCTTTCTCAATCACACCAACTCTTTTTCTGTAGTACTCGAGCTTCACTCTGGCTAGAGGCTTGGTTAACACATTAGCTATCTGCTCGTCTGTTGCCATGTACTAGAGCTTCACTTCTCCTTTCTGCACCATATCCCTGATATAGTGGAACTTGATCTTTATGTGCTTCGACTTGTCATGGAACACAGGGTTCTGCGATAGCTTCATGTAACTTTGATTGTCACAGAAGATACAAGTCACATCTAACTCGAGATCAAACATATCAGACAGTAGCTTCTGCAGCCACACTACCTCGCAACTAGCCGAGAAAGATGCAACATTCTCTTCCTCGACTGTACTTAGCGCCACGCATGACTGCTTCCTGCTAAACCAAGAGATCATGCCAGATCCCAAATTGAAGCAACATCAAGAAGTGATCTTCCTATCAATGGCGCTACCTGCCCAATTTGAGTCAACATAACCGTGTAGGTTAATCTTCTGATTCGCATCATACTTGAGCCCAAAATGCACTATACCATTTAGGTACCTTAATACATGCTTTCTAACTATTTGGTGAACATGTCTCGGATCCATTAGGAACTCGCTTAGGTTGTCCACAACAAAGCATATGTTGGGTTTTGTATTCGTCAGATACATGAAGGAGCCAATCATCTGACGATACATCGTGGCATCAACTGAATCAGATGAAGCATCACACAAACTTCAAATTTGATGCCATAGGTGTGGTTATTGCCTTATAGTCCAACATTCCGAATCTCTTCAGAATATCCACTGTATACTTTCCTTGACCAAGGAAAATTCCATCTGCACTCTGCCACACCTCGATGCCTTAGAAGTAGTGCATCATCCCCAGGTCTTTCATCTCGAACTCTGTAGCAAGTCTCCTCCTTACATCTTTAATGAGTTTATCCTCGCCAGTCAGAAACAACTCATTGACATATAGCAGGAGCATCACTGGTCTTCCTCCTTCAACCTTGAAGTAAAGGTTGGAATCTGCTTTACTCTTGGTAAAGCCTTGGCTCATCAAGAAGCTATCCATCCTACCGTACCATGTCCTCGATGCCTGTTAAAATCCATACAAGGCCTTCTTCAATTTGCACTCATGAGTCTGCTTGTAATGTATCTCGAATCCCAGCGGTTGTTCCATGTACAGTTCCTCCTTGATTACACCATTCAAGAATGTTGTCTTGACATCCTTTTGGTGTATCTTCCATTTCATAATTGCAGCTAATGCAAGTATGGTCCTAATGGAAGTGTACCTCGCCACGGGTGCAAATGTCTCTTTGTAGTCTATGCCTTATTTTTGGGAAAAGCCTCGTGCTACGAATCTTGCCTTGTATTTCTCGACACTCCCATCTGCAGTATGCTTGATCTTATAGATCCACTTTGATGTCACGACAAACTTCTTTTACGGTCTCGGAACCATCTCCTAGACATCATTCTTCATGATTGATTGATACTCCTCTATCATGATTCATGGCATCCTTCCATTCTTTCTTTTCTGAAGCCTCTTCATAGGTGGACGACTCCTTGTCAATGATGTCATACAGCAGGGCCACATAGCTGGGGGCCACATAGCTGTTGTAAGGCTTTGGCCTTTTCCTTCGTATATGAATTCCTTCTGGAGCGCCATACCTTTCTGCTTCTTGTATGAGCTCTCGTGCCCGCGTTGGTTTCCTCTTGTGGGCGTCCTTCTCGAGAAGTGTCTCTAGTTCAGCCATGTCATGATCTTCATGGTCTTCTGAAATTGCTTCTCCAATTTCCATATCTCGGACTCTTGTTTCTTCAGGTTCTTCGATCTCTTGAGTAGGTAGCCTCCTGGATCTGAAGTATGCCGATTCTTCATCAAAGGCTACATCTTTGTTGATGTCGATCTTGAATCCTGAGAAGTATATTCGGTAGACCTTTGATGTATCATTGTATTCTACAAATATACCCTTCCTCCTAGAAGGATCGAGCTTGGTCCTCTTCTCATTTGGGCTATGTATGTACACTGGGCAGCTAAATATTCTAAGATGGATGACTTCTGGTTTCTCTCTTGAGAAAGCCTCTTCTGGATTTTTGTTGTCAAGTACTCGATGAGGAGTACGGTTTTGTACAAACACAGCTGTTCTTGTTGCTTCCGCACAGAGGTGCATAGGAAGATCTTGGTCATGCTACTTCCATTATGGTTCGGTTCTTTCGTTCTGCAACCCCATTCTTTTGAGGATTATATGGAGTGCTCAACTCCCTCTTAATCCTAGACTCTCTGCAGAGTTCCTTGAATTCTTCCAAGGTGAAACCTCCGCCATTGTCTGACTGAAAAGTCTTGATCTTTCTTTCTGTTTGGTTCTCGACCAAGGCTTTGTATTCCTTGAACTTACTGAAAACTTCATTTTTCCCTTTCAAGAAATATATCCAAGTCTTACGTGAGAAATCGTCTATAAAGGAAACACAGTATACATATACGCTTAATGAGCTAGAAGGCATGGGTCCACATACATCCGAGTGTACTACCTCTAGTGTTCCTGTAGCCTTTCTTTCACTGCTGGGAAATGTCTTCTTTGCATTCTTTCCTTGTGCACATCCTTTGCAAATGCCTTCATTCTTTTCCTGGATCTTTGGAAGTCCGGAGACTGCTTTGCTTGCCATCGGTAGTGCTTTGTAATGCATATGTGCAAGCCTTCGGTGCCATAGTTCACTTGTTTCTATTGACTCATGAACCAATGCTTGTTCATGATGTCATTTTATTTTGTACAAGCCACCGTCTTCTTCTCCAATCAATGTTGCATCATCTATTGTCTTTCCTTTAGGCCACATTAGAACTTGGCCATCGACAATTGCAACTCTCATTCCCTTTGCACCTAGTGCACAAACGGAGAGAAGATTCTTCTTTAATCCTGGAACATATAACACATCCTTCATCTTTAAGGATTTCCCGAAGTCTAGCTTGTATGAAGCTACTCCACTCCCTTTTATGGGGTATTGATAATCATCCCCAAGTTTCACCTCGTGAGGTGACTCATGCTCAGACATATTAACTAATGATTCTTTGTATCTCGTCGTGTGTTTGGATGTCCCAATATCCATTAGCCAATCATTGCGTCCATGTGAGATAGTGCCTATTAGTGTTGAGATTAGCACACACTCTTCATCTGAATCATCCTTCTCTCTGCTAAATCTTTTGTTTGTTGGTTCATCGTCTTCAGAAACATGAGCATGTTGTCTCTTTTTCCTTATGGGACACTCTCTTGCAAAGTGTCCCTTTTGATCACAAGTATAGCATCGAACATTGGAAGGATCTCTCTTGATCTTCTTTTGTTTCTTGTCCTTCTTGTTGTGATGATAGTTCTCCTTCTTCTCCTTCTTCTTGTAGTTCTTCCCGCCGTGAACTATGAGATCTTGATCTTCAGTTGCTTGCATCTTCTCTTCTCTTGTTACGAGTCGAGCTTCTTCTTGTGTACATTCTTCTCGGAGTCTGTGGAAAGTGACCAACCTCCTTTTGGCACAGATTCCTTGAATGAATGAGTCCCATGATCCAGGGAGACCGTTCAAGGTAGTCATCACAATTTCTCCTTCTTCAACATTCTCTTCAACTGCTTCAAGTTGTTCTTTGATTTAAGCAACCCTCGTGAAGTAAGACTGTATAGTCTCGAAGTTCTATAGCTTCACATTCTTCAACTAGTTCCATGACAAGTCAAAGCACATCGAGATCAAGTTCCACTATATCAGGGATATGGTGCAAAGAGGAGCCGTGAGGCTCCAATAGGTGGCAATAGATGAGCAGATAGTCAATGTATTGACCAAGCCTCTAGCTAGAGTGAAGTTCGAGTACTTCAGAGAAAGACTTGGTGTGATCCATAACGAGGGAGTAACGAGGTCTAGCATAGTCGGAGCTGTGGGTTGTTTAGCAATGTAAAAGATCCTGACGTGCTCCTATGCTAGAGATGACTAGAGACCAACAGACGTAGATGCATGAGATATCACATGGGAAAAGAGACAGGCTGTCCTTGAGCAGAAAATATCCTGGCTTACTACGCAGGTTACTCGAACGAAATCAGTCCTGTAGGTTGTCCTTGAGCGGAAAAGATCTGGGCATAGTACACAGGTTGCTTGGACGTAATCAGTCTTGGTACAGGTTACCTGAAGTGTAAAATATCCTAGCATGGTACGCAGGTTGTTCGGATGTAATGAGCCCTGTGGGTTGTCTTGGAGTGTAAAAAATCCTTGTGTGCTACGCAGGTTGCTCGGACGGAATAAGTTTTGGAAGGTTATCCGAAGTGTAAAAGATCTTGGATGCAGGTTGTTCGTATGTTATAAGTCCTTGAGTTTGACCTGGAACGAAAAAAGATCCCTGCGTGGTACGTAGGTTGTTTAGTCGTAATCAATCCTTATATGTGTGTGTTCCCATGTTGGAGATGATGAGGTTAGAACGCACTTGGTGTGCACCTGGGAAATTGTCACATGGTGGTAGATGCAGGTTGTCTTGGTGACGTGAAAGTTCCTGGGATGCTCCTATGTTGGTAGAACGCAGGTTGACCGTAGAGAAACATAATGCACTTGGTGTGCTTCTAGGCGATTCTCGCATAGTGGAAGATGCAGGTTGTCTTGGTGATGTGAAAGATCCTGGCATGCTCCTATGTTAGTAGAACGCAGGTGGTCTACATTTGGGTTGTGCTCTGTGTGTTATGTTTGCTATGTATGTTTTGTGCAGGATATTGAGATGATCTGGATACGACGAGATGACGGTAGGAGACGCAGGTGATTGCATTGGCAATGTAATGAATGGTCCTGGGTTGTACCTACGCGATGGCTTGCTCGTGGATAAGATGAAGACCTGGATGAGGACTACGCCTACATCCAACATGAAATAGGGTTGGCTCTGTAGAAACTTTCGATGACAGATAGTACTATTCGATGATCGACAAGATGAGGATTATGGAAGCAGCTCTGATGATGACTCAGTGATGATGATTTGGCCAGATATGTTGATGACTGTGGCGAGAGAGAATACCTTCCTTAATAAGAGGGAGTGTTGTTGTATTTGTAACTTCGGAAGATATTCTGAAGTATATTATCATTGTATGTTGTTGTACCCCCATCGGAGATATTCTGATGTATATTATCATTGTATGTTGTTGTACCCCCATCGGAGATGTGTTTCCCTCCTTTCGGGATGTCATTACTATACATGGTCCTTGAGGTACAACCTCCGTTGTAAGTCGGGGCTATAGTCCCCAGTGTAATATTATGTAATGTACTTTCGGAGTCTCTGGAGGAGAAGTCGGCCCTGTTAGGGTTAGAGGTCGGCCCAATCATATTGAGAGGTAAGTCACTTGAAGGGTATAAATAGGTAGGCACCCTCCCTCATTTATAGACACTCACACTCACTCAAGTTTGCATGAGGAGATGGAGGGAGACAAGGAGGAGAGAGAGATAACTGCAGAAGAGTTCTTCTTATTGGGTTTTCCTATCGTGTGATATTATCTTAGTGACAGAACTATTTTGAGGAAGTTTGCGAGGTTTTCTCCTTTATGGTTTCCTTGATGAAAATCTTTGTGTATTGTGTATTAGCTCGATCTTGTGTATCTTGATGTGCTTGTTATTCTTTCAGATAAAGAGACTAATCAAGTTAATTAGATTAGAAAAACTAACATGGATAACATAAGAAGTAGAAGTGAGTTTGTATGCCTTGTCGTCCTTGTGTGGCTTGTAATTGTTGAAGTGGCCATCATACTGTGCACACATGGAAAAGTTATAAGGACTACAAAAAATTAACTCAAAAGCCCTACGGGTAGGAAATCACACTACATTATGTCACAGAAGTCTCCAATGCTAAATGACTTGGAGTACCTCCAAGTGATGAGACTAGCTTATTGAGATTCATTAACCCATTTGATTTGACATGTCTCAGGCTGAGGAACCATTGGGAATTGCAAATCTTGCTACCAATTATTGAGACACTGGATTTTTCTAAACATTGTCTGTGATAATTGAAGGCAATATGTTCTTAATATGGCAATTTTGGGTGAATATGCCTTCCTCCACATTACTGTTGTAGTTCTTGGCCATTAGAAGCAAGGGTGGATTTGATGTAAATGAGTTGGTGACTTCTATCTTGGAACACCCAAAGAGCTTTTGTTATTTAGTAGGGAAGGCCTAAGTCTTGTTAGCAATCTTCTCTTGAAGGATCTTGTAATCTCATTAGAGTTTCCATGCTTCTTGTAATAGGAGCATCACTTCTACTTCTGTGGCTAGGAGACCTTGTGTTTTGTGCATTACTATTTAAAAGGCCATTGGAAGTGGAAGGGTGTTGAGAAGGGAAGCCAACTTCTTTTGATTGATGGGATTAGAAGCAAGTTGGAAGGTATCGTCCAAGGAAGTAGTGACTTCTTGAAAATGACAATAACCCAAAATCAAGTAAACAAGATGGTTCCTTCATAGTGTCTTACCTCGAGTTTGATAGACATTTTGATGATGTTGTCTTTAAACTATTGTATACATTGTCTTGGGAATTGTTGAAATTGTAGTTGTAATATACCTAATTTGAAATATTACCATATGAATATTAATTAATGTTAATGTTCATTGTAATCATCACTCATCATATACAATGTATATTTCCTTTCATTTGTGATGCCTTTATGTAAGGAGCATTAGGTTTGTTACATGTGGTATTAGGTTGGATCTTCCTATTTGGTTGAGTGCCAAAATCTGTTGCTAGGTGGCAACAGAACCTTAGGCTAGGAGGCCATCCACTTCCACTCCAATTTCCCACCCACTCTCTTGCAATTAGGATATTCAGTGCTATGTTCCACACATTTCGCTGCCATATGCTACCAAAAGAAGAGGGACAAAGCAAATAAATATGAAAAACCATTATTGCCAAGGATGTGTGTAACTCAATTGACAATTTGTCACTAGGAATCTCCCACACATCACATTCGACATTACAATTGTCGTATGACAAAACAAAATCTTTGAGTTGTAAAAATTATAATATTCAACTATCTTTATGCTGAAATCAAAGAAATTTTGGCAAAAGGGTGATTTTAGAAGGTGCCATTGGCACCAAAGGAAGTACGCCCATAGATTAATTCCACTAGTAGGTATAGTTGTGGGATATCGTTTGTAAAAATTGTGTCATCGATTTTCCATATCATAGAACAACATCCAAGCAACCATGTACAACACCCACCAATCTTTGAGATCATTTGTTGTTAAATCACATGGGCAGAGCAACCAATGGGTCATCCACCATGGCAGCCTCACACTGGCTAGGCGCAAGATCTCAATCCTTATCGAAGTGTGCTTTGGCATAATGAAAGTTTGAGGGCAGTTTTGAAGAGGAAGACATTACCATTATCATCAATTCAATTGAGGACATCAATTAATGTTGACTTAACCTACCAATTATGACTTAACCAACAAATTAGAAATCCCAACTTACAGTCTCAATAATGAACTGAAATAAATATACACATTTTAAATCCCACTTCGAAGTGAGATGTATATGGGATAATGCCAGTGTAATTTTAGATTAAACATAGATGAAGAAATTGTGTTCCTTAACTCTAAACCTCACAAAGTTATATTTGTCAGTTCAACCTAATAAAAAGGAGATAACATTGCATGATCTTACAAGGAAGTCTTGTATGGAAGCTACCTCATTAGAAATGATAGACCAAGTGCTAAATATTGTCACTCAAAAAGGTTAGGTATCACAACATAAAGAACAAGATTATAAGGATAAACTGTGAAATTTTGATAAGGTTTTGATAGAAAAAGATCAAGCAATTTCTCATCTAAAAATTCAAAACAACACCTTACCACAAAAGTAAAAAAGAAAAAAAGACAAAAATGTAAGTACACGCTATCGAAAAGAAAACATCAACCAGCCCAGTTGAATCAAGATGTTTAGAAAGAAAAGTACATACTACGGATAGAGAAGCCTCATAAAATCCAAGTGTTGCTACTAATGGAATATATCAAAGATCGATAAAAAGACACAAGTATATAACAAAGGCATTTTACATAATGTAAATCAAAAGAACCTTAAAATTGAGGTATAAATAAATCAAGTTATAAGGACACCTTATTGAGATCCTAATCAAAAGGGATTTTACATTCACTAATCAGTTGACCGTGATCATTAGGAACAAAGACAATACTATGTTCCAAAGAATCTCAATTCAGAGTCATCCTTGGAATTACAATCAATAAGTTTCTTACGAGAGCCCCTTCAGTAAGCAATATTGTTCAGAACTTCAAAGGTTTTTTGTTATGTTTATTTGTTTTCTTTGAGGTCAAAGCATTTCAATGGGGTTGTGTAATGCAATATATTATGATATGATATATTAACTAATGTTATTATTTATAATTGCTAGGGTCATGACTCTTCATTGTGATCACTACTCTTTAGGGCTATTTAAGTCCAAGACATTTATTTATTGTAATCATCATTCATCATAATCATTTTATATATATATATATACAAAAGACTTTGTGTCTTTCATTTGTGATGGCTTTGTGTAATGATTGCAAGGTTTGTTACATCAACCACTTAGCCAAAAATAAATTCCATATAACCTAATGGGTAGAACCCCCTTGTAGACAACATCCTTCAAGTCATCCCAAGTGTTGATCGTGGGTTAGTTTTTCACTTTCAAATGTTGGGTGTGGGTCTACCTTCATAAGAGGTCTAGGTCTTCCTTGTTATTTACAATAACCATAATCTTGTTGGTCTTTATTAGATTTGATTGTGTATTGGAACCATGGTTACAAAAAAGTTAAAACGAACCAATGGACAAATTAGCCAACCTTGAGAACCGAAACCGAAAAAAAACCGGATCATAAAACTGGTTCACGAAAAATACATAAAATATTCAAATTTTAAATATTTTTAAAATATTCATGTGCATCGATGCGAATTTAAACCATTATACATGAAATATGCAAAGTTTCTCATGTTTATAGCAAATAAGAGTTTATAGAACCAAAATAGCACTTATCACTAAGTGTAATCCATGTCTGATCAAAATACATCAACAAAAAGGCTCTAAATGGCCTATAGAAAAGACTAGAGTAAAAAACTAAACAATCTTCTCCAAATCTGCTACAAATGTCTCCAAAAAGACAACCCACAAATTCTTCAAAATACTCCTTCAATCTTCTCTTCTAATAAGCCTAGCAACCATCTCTAATACCCTCGACACTTTCAAAGAATTGAAGACCCTCAAGCAAAAACTCGAAAACACTCCAATGATTAGTGTGAGTGAAAGAGAGGGGGCGAGGGTCTTTTTATAGCTTTGTTAGGATTATTAGGGTTGTCCACATTCATCCCCCCCCTAACCGAATTACCAATTTAAAAAAAAATCTTTTTTTGGGCCGTCGTACGTCGCTGTATAGATCGGTACCGAACCGGCCCAATATGGGTCCAACTGCTGGTTTGGACCGGAAAACCCCTAGACCTGGGCTGATTGGTCGGTTTTTCTGGTTTCGCTCCGGTTCTTGCAACACTAATTGAAACAAGTGTTCATGTTGCTTATCCTAAATATGAGCTTGTTGTTGTTGAGAGCCCCATCAAATTGAGGCATTGATAGTTTATTTGAAGGCTTGTTGAACAATAGGAATCACTTGGTGTATAATGTTTGAGGTTATGGTTGTGTCTAGGCCTATTGATCAATGTTCATGATATGTTTGAACATGTTTGTCATATTATGCATCATTTTCTGGGATTCTTGAAGTTGTTGCTGAGTAGCAAAGTTTCTTGGAAATGGCCATTGTTGCTCTTGCATTTGTTTATTCAAGATTTGGAGTCTTGGGATTCTTCTGATCCACTGTTGTTTTTGCAGGGAGCCATGAGACTTGGGGGATTTTAGAATGGAGGGGGTTTTACAATTAAGAATATGGTTAGAAGAAAAAATGAAAAAATTAGGGGACCTTTCCCCTCTTAATCGTCCTTTGGGGCAGAAATTTTGAATGGTCTTCACAATCCCATTGATTGGAGAACTTGGAGAAAGATTGGGGGTAGGAAGAAAATCCCAAAGGATATTGGAATGGCCGAGCTCTTGAGAAATCTTGATTTTTAAGGGTCTGATATGAGTTGATATGATCATAATATCGACAATCCAAGGATATACACATAGAAAAGCACAAAAGAGCAAGCTTGCAAGTATTAGAGGAGATTTTTAGAACTCTACACATGTTGTACACTCATTTATATTAATGTATAATAATATATATAAAGCAGTGTTCTATTTATCTTTTCAGCAAATTTATCACCGAGGGTTAAGAATATAACTTATTGGCAATATCGAGAAACATAAGTAATACAAAAATAATAAATTTTCAGTGTTACACGGGTACGCGTCCCCAAGGATAGGAAACGTGTTTTCATGCCCCCACATGTCTCGGAAACTTGGAAACTCCATTGGAAACGTTCCCCCACGTCGTCGTTTGAAGGAAACTCAAAAGGGAAACATTTCCCTCCTAAAAATGGCTTCCGCATGTTTCCTTTGAAGGTTTTTTATCAAAAAAAAAAATTAAACGATAAAGGGCCACATTGTCCACTATATTCCTTAATAGCTTTGATTTCATTTTTTTGTCCAATATGGTTGTAGTTCCGAATTTGTTTGATCAGTTGTAGCTTACGTATGGTTGTATTTCATTTCTTTCGTTTGATGTATGTTGTAAACTTGTATTAATCTTTATATTATAAAATTAAGGACTTTAATGAATTATGCTTCAACTTTCAATTTTTATGTATTCTAATATAAATTTGGGAGTATTCCTGGTGGGGTCCCTTATATCGAGGACCCCGACACCTTTAATGTTTCCTTAAATTTGGGGGGGGGTACATCTGCATATGTCGTTTCTGCGTTTTCTCATTCTCGTGTCCCCGCGTCTCGAAAACTTGGGGGGAAATTGTAATTTTTAAAAAATCTAAAGAAACAAAAACATCAATCAAACACACTGCAATATAAATATGAAAATAAAACTGACATATTAGATGTATAAGATGTCATGTGGTGCATCAAGCATCGAGACTGAACTATAATGTGTCATGATTCCTAATAGGATATGGTTGGTATGAGTTAATCCCACCCCACAATTGCTCATCTGATGACAATGAAAAGTTGAAAACAATGGATTTGAGATTTCCCTTTGTTTGCTAGATAGAAAATGTTCATAGTATCCTTCGAGCTCAATCCTCAATCTCAATTTTGCAAAATAGGAGTTAAAAGTCTAAAAATCAATGTTACAAATATCTTGTCGGCGAATATATCGCCGAGGGTCCAAAAAGAAATTATTGGATTTATTGGCAAAAATGTCGGCAAACATCGACAATATATTGGCAAAATAAAAAATACAAAAATATTAAAAAATACAAAAATGCAAAAAATCACAATATATTCGAAAATATTGGCAAATATTGCGATAAAATCGGCAGATATCGGCAAATATCGCGATAAAATTGGCAAATATCGCGATACAATCGGGAAAAAATTGGGAAAAATCCGGGGAAATGTCCGGTCGATATATTGCCAATGAGTTAACATCGCAATATATCGCGACGTTGCCGATATATCAGCGATGTTTGTAACACTAAATCTGGTTATAAGGGAAAATTGAAATGAGCATGCGATATTTTCCAAATTATCGTGATAATTTCTACAAAGAAAATATCATAATAAGTTGTAGAAATAATATTGCCAAGGGGTTTAACTCACGATATATTGACTTAGAGTACAAAATTGGGGGGAGAGGGATCAATGTTGACAAAGTTTCCAATAGACTATAATAAATTGGGTGAGTGATTAGTTTAGACAAAGTCACTGAAAAGACAAAAGAATAAAGCATGAAATAGAAAGATAGAAATATACTACGTGTTCTCTAGAGTAAATCTCATCACAGTTTGAATGTGATATTAAGGAGATAGATGAATAAAATTGTCTGCAAATGAGGATTCAATGAAAGAGTAGAAACAGGCATTTATCTCAGAGTAGAAACATGTCAATTTTGACCTTTCTAGAGAGTGGCCTCATCAGTGCTGAAAATCTGGATGGAGTATTGCTACAACAATTATGGGCCCTTCTCATCTGCTTTTGAATTCAGATCTAATGCGGTTAATCCGCGATCTTGATCATTTTCCCATCGTCTATCTTAAGCTATTTTTAGAGCTCTATCTCAAGTGTTTTGTGCTGATATAATAGACTATGTTTTCATGATGTTCCATGGTACAGTTTTCTCACTTAAAAGGCTTATCTGGAGGGTGGCATGATCATTAGTTGTAGTTTAGATATAAAGATGGTATCTCTTCAGTTTCGTCTTGACTGAAATTGGTTAATGATCTCAATCTATGTCATGTCGGTCAACTTTTGTTGTAGGGTATATAGATCGACAAAGAATACTATAAGCTTTTACAATGTTTTTTATAGTGTCGTTATTTCATACATCCATTCCTTTTTTGGTCCAATGTACATGCAATGAAGTATTTTTTTCTATATTTGCAGGAACATTTTCAAAGACAGGGTGCTGAACGTGCTATGGTTTCAACTGCCGCCACAGCCAAGCAGGTAGCTTCTATTGATAAATCATTGCTTGTTGGATGGTCGAATGAGATTTTGCATAATAGGCAGTTGCCAGTAACCCTTGAGGTATTCATCTTTTGGAATGTCCTTTTAAGTGTGCCATCCACTTAGATTTAGAAAGATATAGAGCAAGGGGTTCACAATGTGGATCTGCTTTTTGTTTGAAGAATACCTCTTATAGAATCTCTTTGGTTAAGCTGCCATCCTACGAGCTGTATATATATGCTGTCAATGTCACCCAGGACTTGCACTTGACCACATCTTCACCTACTCGGGGGGTTTTGAACCTGGGCTCCATGTTAATACAAGCCTGATCACCTTGCTGGTTGCTGCTTGACCACACTCCCTTGGGCATCACAATGCAGATTGCCATAATTCATTTTTGGTTGAGTAAGAATGATTTGAAAGTAATAGTTTATTCCAGAGATGAGAGCATTTAGTTTTACTTAAATTCCTCCCTTGTATGCTTGGTTCTTCATGCACTAGAACTAATACTTATGACTAGTACTTTATTAATACCCTAGTAATTTCTTCAACATTAAGAGAAGATGGACTCCATTCTTCTCATAGTTAGGAAGCCAGAAAAGCTGTAAGGTACAATAATGAAAACAACTGTTTGGTGATTATTGTAAATTATAATGAATTGTTTTTGCGTTTCCCTGCACAGAGATATACAAATCATACTGTGAATTTTAACAAGTCAGAGTTCAAGAGCATGGTGTGGTTTTGTTGGATTTTTGTCTGTGGTACAGCCTAACTAAGTTTCCTACAAATTCTAGCTATTATACCATTCTTACATTTCAATAAATAATCTAAACCATTTGTTGGTGGTTTATTGCAGATTTCATATCTTCAAAGCCTTGGGTGTACTATCACTCCAACTTCTCGTCTACATGCATCTCGTCTGATTGAACAATACAAATCACTTTGAGAAGTTGAGGTACACATGGGAGTGCTGGAAGTTTTTTAACAGTACGATTTCACCTATTCTTTTTATTTATTTCAAACATAGATTTAATTTGAGATATCTGAAAGTTCCTCTGCTTATTTCCACAGGGAATGTATGGGCATAGTGGGCCTAATGGTTAAGATCATGTGTTTTCTTTTAGGAGGTTACAGGTTCAAATCCAAAGGGGTTAGGGAATGTACACCTCCATAGATTTAAGCAGTCAAATCACTGTGCAGAGGGGGTCCTTTGTCCCACAAACAAGGGGTCTCATAATCGATTTGATGTATTCCTAGGCTGTGACTTTAAAAATAGATTATTATTATTATTATTATAGAATTGGATGAAAGCCAGCATTCCTTGTTCATTAATTGTGTTCATAAGCGTCATTGTACATGGTTGTAACTTGTTGACTGTACACAACAATGCTTCTACAAAATGTAATACTCATTAGTTAAATGTATCTTCCTGAGTAAATCAAGTCAGGGACATTGTATCCAATATGAGCACATGGAATAAATGCATAATACACATACATTGATTGAATATATTAGTATTATTCTTCATCCAATGACTACATTGGTTCCTAGCAAGCAAGAAATTCAAAACAACTGCAGGTCCTTGCCATTCATTGACCGTCAATGAACATCTAAGGCCTTTTCATAACATGAAAAGCTACAGAAATTTGAATCGTGAAATGGAAATGTTAAATAGTTGTACTCGGATAATACAAAAAGCATGAAAGGATTAATGCCAACTCAGCTTGACACCCAAAAGCCTCTCCCATATATTATAAGCATAGGATTTTTTTTCATAACTATGGAAGGGCATGGGAATAAGAAAATGAGGGAGTGTATCAAAATGACTTTTCAGATTTTAGGGGTGCCAGCAAGGAACACGATGCCATCAAGTGAAAGAACAGTGAAACCATTTTCAAATCTGGATGGTGAATGAGTGATGTAATTAAGAAAGTATGATGTATTCCTATAAATAAGAAACTGAAGGAAAGCCATATTGCAGAACTCTAGTAAGAACAATATGTGATCCAGTAAAATGAAAGATAGAACAATATTTGAAGTTTGAACCATGAAAATGAAATATCAACTATTACGAAAACAAAATCAACTGAAGTTTGATAAACAAGATGTGGCTAAGGAAGCCGAACGTTGACAAAATAAGAACTTGTGGAGTTGCTGGAACACAATCATGACATCGTAGAATAGTGGATGTGCAAGTTATGTGAAAAAAATGTTGAATACAAAGACACCACACCCATGCAATTCTAGCTTGCATCAATAATAACATCATGTACAAGATCATTAACTTAAAAATGAACAATTGCTTGCAACAAATAATTTCGTACAATATGGGTTATTTAAAAACAACAGTTCCAGATTAGAAAGGTTTTTGAAAACAATATAATATTCCTATATGTAATGAGTATAAATTGGATAAATAACCTTGATACCCAGACAACGTTTGGCTAAAGAAAACACGCATTGACAAAATAAGAACTTGTACAACAGTTAGTGTAAGAGTTGCTCATGGAACACAATGGATATCATCAGAGATTAGTGGATGTGCAAGTTATATGATAAAATTGTCAAGTACAGAGATTCCACAACCATGCAATTCTCGACAAGGTGTGGCTAGAGAAAGCATACATCGACAAAATAAGAACTTGTACAACCTCTAGTGCAAGAATTGCTCATGGAACGCAATTGATGTTGTCGGAGATTGGTGATGTGCAAGTTATATGATAAAAATGTTAAGTACAAAGATTTTACACCCATGTAAATTCTAGCTTGAATTAAAATAATTCTAATTTCTTTCAATATGGTTATTTAAAAACCACTCCCAGATTAGAGATTTTTTTATGGTAATAGTAATAGTAATGTACAGTTCTTCACCTTTGAGACTAATCAATGCATATTAGTGCATGGTGACAATTTCTTTCAATATGGTTATTTAAAAACCACTCCCAGATTAGAGAGATTTTTATGGTAATAGTAATAGTAATGTACAGTTCTTTACCTTTGAGACTAATCAATGCATATTAGTGCATGGTGACAAGATTAATCAATGCATATTAGTGCATGGTGACAAGATTCATTGTATAATCATATTGTTCATTTAATTTATGAAGTGTATATTTTTGTATTTATAGTATAAGAGCTCTTTCTCAAGCACTTTTGTTGACCATAATCAAATTTTGGTCATTTAAAGTTCAGAAATTTTGTTGAGGAGATTGTTCCATTGCAAATTTGAAGAACATTTCTAAACATAGAAATAAAAGATATGGACTATTAAAAAAGGTCAGCTTATCATATTTAAGTGATGATACTAGCATATAGCTACATTGTGGGTTGCTATTTTGTTGTGTTGTTCAAACTTCACATTGTTATAGCAATGATATCTTGTAAAAATAGGTGTAGAGCACCAAATATAATGTAGGAAGCATCGCTTGAAGAAGCAAACTGCAATTGTAATTTCCACTATACATTGTATCATCTTCGTTGAATAATAAACCACGTGAGCAAAGGCTGATAAAGGAAACCATTGGACACGATTGAGGAAATGTAGACGTGTTTCACTAAAATTTGTATAAAGATTAAAAGATAAGAAGAAATCAAGCTCAATGGATCCATGGTCCTTTAGTGCATTCATATGCACTTGTAACATACATATTCAAATTAAACTCTAAAGTAAAAGACAACCCTCTATATCACCAAAAGTTGAAGAATTAGCAATATTGTATGCCAAAATTTGGTTTGTAGGTTTCCAAAACTATCAAGTGTCCATAATTTTGATACCCAATTTACTAAAATAATAATACCTAGAAAAATAAAGCAAACAATCTAAGTTGGTATATATATTTGTTGTTTTGGTATAGCAACCTCCACTTGCGTATTATTGAATATTCAAACTCGCCATTATACATGGTGAATATTAGAAGAAAAAAATCAATGATTAAATGCACCACTTTGCTAGTGAACCATTGTCAAGTTTTGTTGTTGGGGAGAATCATGACGATTGGTAAAAGTGTCTGGTCATCTTGCTCCATTTGAAAGTAAGAATCATATATGACATTTCTATAACAAAGTCAAGGGTAAAAAACGAAATGAGCGAATTGCTTTTAACAAGGGAATAGTAAGGTGTAAGTAATTATATAGCACAAACAAAGAGAAAAGAGACTTATCATTGAAAGGAAAAGTCCAAAATAAAATCAAGGTGGTATTTAAATCCAAAGTTATGGTACCGTAGTAACAAGGAGAAGTATAAGTACTTCATGAAATTCTTGGGTCCCTTGTATTTTGTGCTCCTAATAATTATCGAAGTTGGTAAGGAATAAGTATAACATGCAATATGAATTCCACATATAATTCAACCTTTTGTACTGAATTTCTATTTTGTGCAATGTAGTTCAAGTATTTGTCGACCTTTAAAAATAAAATTCTTATTTACCAACATTGTTGAGTATTTATTGCGAAGAAGTATCAAGGTGATAGGTAAATTCTTAAATTTGTGTAGCAAATAAAAAAACTAGAGGAAAAACTAGCAAAATTTCAACATAATTTTAAAGTATTGCAACAAAATTTAAAGATCTCAAGAAGAGATTTGACAAATTTATCAGAAATATGAAAAACAAATCTTGTTTAAAGGACCATAATGAAAGATTAGCAGCACAAATCAAGACATTGAAGAAAGATGAGTCACAATAGGAAAAGCTATAAAATTTTACCAACAATGAATCATTGCTTGATAAGAAAAAATGAGTGACCTTGTTGAGATGTAGAAGTTGTTAGATGTAAAATCCCAAGCATGGAGAAAGGAGCCAATATAGAGTACTAAACATCAAAAAATAAGAAAGCAGTTTATATTGAAATGTTGTTAGTGAACAAATCACCAGAAGTATTTGAAGGAAAATGATTCAAAAACAAGAGAATATATAAGGTTGTCTTATCATGATCCCAGTTATAATTATCAGCACATGATTTAACAAACTAATCAAGGACGACATCAATATAACCAACAAAGTGGCAATCCTAATAATTGGGAATGCAGCTTAGTTGTGGAATCTTATCATCCATGCATCATAGAAAATTGAATTAAGGTTGTCTAACCCTTTCACAATTTGACATTTCTGCTTAGTAGTTAGTCATTCACACTCGTTTCGTGTTTTCAAGCTTCACAACTTGAAGAATGGAGAATCATGAGAAAGCGTTGCATGCTGGATAAATACAATTTTTTCCACAAAATGCTTTGAAAACAAAGCATCATTGAAGAGAAAAACAATGCAATGACTATAAAATAGATAAATAAATAGTACATCGTAATAATAAATAATAATAATAAATTAAGGAACAAAATCCTTCACCTTCATGACTATCCAATGTATACAAGTATTTTTTCACACGGATCATTGTAGAATAATCTCATTTATTCAATTTATCAATTATATATTTATCTTATATGGATTTCAACTATATTTATCATGTACTGTTGGAGCCATCGATTATGTAAATCATGTTATTGATAGGGTGCTTTTAATATCTAACATATATGTCTATGTAAAGACTTGTGATAGACGACTCTTGAATCACAAACAACATAGTGCCATCGATATTTGTATAATAATTCCATGTTTCATCTTTTTTTTCTCTTTCACATCAACTAGCTTATTTGAATAGTTTATTTCTTGATATTTATCCTCATTGCAATAGAAATGCTTCCCTTTGTCAATTGTTAAAGGAACTTCCTTATGATGCACCATCTTATGCCTCCCTCTCCTTGTGAACTTTTCTCTTCATTGCATAGATTATGGTGGGAATTTTTAACTACAACTCTAGATGTTTTCCTCTAACCACCAAAATAGAGAATTGGCAATAGTTTGTGAATCCAACTTGAGTCCTTAAAAATATCGTTAGGCTTTCATAGGAATCTTGATTCTTAAGTCTTCAAGTCGTTTTCTTTGAAAATTTTAGAACCAATTGTAGCTAATTGATTCAACAATGATTTGAAGTTGTAGATACCTGAAACCATTGGCCCATACGACACTTTTAGTTGAAACAATTCACCACAACAAAACAACCCCTAACATATAATGTTTCAAACATTTTATATAAGGTGTCACAAACCTATCAGTGTTTTTCCATTGTAGGTGTGATAATAGTTCATTCTTTAAACCAATCAATATTGTGAGTAACAAATTATCATCTTTTTGCATCCATTTTGTCATTGCATCTCTAGTTGTAGCTTTTTGTTGTGTCATTGATTTTCTTCCACAGTTGGCACCCAAAAAGAGTAAGATTTACATCTTCAATTTCATTGATGGAAGTATTTTAGCTCGAACTTCTTTACCTTCCTCAACAATGGTTGTATCCATATTAGAAAATTCAATTAATCTTAAAGACAACTTTTTCTTGAAAGAGCTCACAAATTCCAAATGGACAAATTAAGAGTCTAATTCAAAAACCTTTCACTATTAGCTCATAACTCATACAATCATGAAGTCCTACACTACCTTAATCGATATTTACATTTTAGGATAGAGTTTGTATCGCACTCCTCCTAGTCTTATCTCTTTATGAGGTGTTGGTGTGAGATTGAATCTAGTTTATGAGGTGGTTGCATACATGAACTATAAATTTATATCATTAGATTGAATGCATGTTGACAATGGATCAATCCTTTTTCACCAAGTTCTTGTCTTATGATTGCTTGTTCGATACTCTTCAATTGATATCAAAGCTATGGTGACTATGGTGATGATGTTACAATGAAGATGATGGATGAGTGTTGTAATGATTCCATGGGCATATTTAATAAGAGAGACTGGTAGTGGGTTGGTCACACTGCATAACCTTTCTTAAATATTGTGTTTCTCTGATTGCGATATGCGCTCAGAGCTTTCAATCTCAACTTGCACAATAAAACACCATCTTCATCGTTCAACCTTGATCTACACAACCACATGACTATATATTGATAATCACATACACAACAAATCTTTAAGTCGGTGAATGTTTTGTTTATGGCTTCAACAAGAAGGGGTCCAATCCTTCGAATTCCAAAACCTCCCTTATGGAAAATATGATGACATTTGAAGCCAGTACAAGGCATATTCCTTGTCACTCTTCTCAACAAATTCTTTAGCTATACTCTATCGTGAGAACAAATCGAATCTCTCTCTTCCAATTCGAAGGAGAAATCGCAGCTCTGAACCTTACCTTTAGCGTTAACCCTCTGGTTATAAGTCTAATGTTACCCTACGGGCCCCATTCAGTCTTGTATTATGATGATGACTTAGAAATGCAGTCAATACAACAAAGCAATATGACTGTAAACGCATTTCCTTTGCGTATTATATAATTGAAACCATGAATTGCAGTCTGAACACGAGTTTGACTAGTGATTGGGAACTCTATATTTCGTTACTCTGCATAAATTTCCAAGTACTTCACACAATTATGATCTACATCCAAATAAATCAAGAAATTACCTCTGTCACTCAATGAGTTCGGTCTGCAAATGAAGACTGTGAATTTTTTTAGACATTAAAGAGCACCACTTAACACATATAGCTAGAAATTCATGAATTCATCAATACTCCATTTTTATTCAGCTATACAGAAGAAAATTTTGCTTCCATCGAGCTGCCACTCTCGATCTCTGCCTCTCTCTCGTTCCCTACTCTGCCTGATTCCCCTCCCGATATAGACCTGCTAACAACTAACTTATTTCCCTCCACGAATGAGGGAATTTCTATTTTTAGAACAACAATTTCCTATCATTATGCAACAACTACCTTATGTTGTGGCTTGATCTCCTCACACGGAGTATCAAAGTGCCACTTATTCCTGTTTTCTCTCAACATTGACAATGAATCAATTTACCTACATATTCTGCAAATAAAAAAACATTAATAAACCATTTCTTCAAACTTTAGGTTTGTTTGTCCCTTTTCCAAGCCACAGCAAGTGACCAGCCTGTCACATTGTTGGCTTTGTCATGATGCTCCTGCATCAAACTCCCAAGTTAGAAATATTATGAACTCCAGGTTATCTGCAACTAATGTCCATCTGCTTGGACTCCAAACCATGTGTTATAACTCTCCACTTTCTTCACTATCATCACATTTCATTGTTGATCTCAGCTTACCCGGATTCCACACATTATGTCGTAATCTGCCATTACATTCACCTGCAATATTCTTGTTAGTTAATATACCACTGACCTTCTTCTTTTGTCTTTTGTTTATTCTCTTGGAATGTCTCTGCATAACTCTCCACATCTCATCAATGTCTCTATCCAACTCTGCACATTCACCTTTAGGTTGTTGACTGCTTTCTCCTACCACCCTTACATCCTTAATGTCCTTGAAGACATCTCCCTCTGCAATGTTCATTTGTTGTTCCTGAACTTCAATTTTACTTCTAAGAAGTAACTTCAACTCTTTGGCTACATTGCCATATTCACTCTTTCTCTCCTCTATACTAGCAAACATATTATGAGATTGAAAACTAGTATCTACTCCTATCTCAACCAAAACATGAGACATTTTTCTATCACTAACTGCAATCTTACTTCTATACTTAGGCTCCTTCAGCAATTCAACTTCCCTTTGACATCTTTCAAATTTTTCATCATAGTGCCAATCGCAGCTTTCTACTTCTATTCTACCTTCATCTTTTATCTCAGCGATACTGTGTTGTTTGAGATCTTCCACCTTTTCTGCTTCATTTACCATTTCAAGCTTTAAACCATATTTCACAGCTTCATTTCTCTCATTGTCTCTCAAGACATTCTTCTGTTCAACAACTCCATTATGTAAAGACAACATAGCTCCATCTTCATTATGAGACATCAGGGCCTCCTTTTCCACTCCAGTCTGACCTTCAAAAACAATCTCTTGCTTTGAATGCACTTCATACTTTCCTGTATCAACAGACATATTTTTAAAATAGTTATTCTAATCTTTAAGCATAAATGCTTTACTTTGTGTTAGTCCCAAACTCTGTATCGACTGCTTAGCACAAAGTTTAGGCACCTCGAATTAAATGAATCTGGATTTTTAATAGCAGAAGAAGAACTAGAAAGGGTGGATGAATAATAAGCCTAAAATACAAAATTATAAGCATATGAAAGAAGAGGTAAACCAGGATGATAAAAAAGACATGTGTCTACAAACACTAGCAATGTAAGAACCAACGAACAATGAGTTATGAAGTCACAAAATGTTGATCATATAACTAGTAATATTCTTCATACAAAAAGACATTTTGTATAAAAACTTACAGACATTGACATAAGTAATAAGAAACTAGGACAGAGACACTGTCCATCATAAGATTTATCACAGGGATAAACAATATCTGCCAAAAAATAAATCATAAACTGAATCATTAAATATTTCTCACCCTCACACAGTTCTAAAATATAATAATAGGCAGAAATAATCAGACTGATAATGACTCAACCCTTACAATGACACACAGCCTCTCAAGCTAGAACCTCCCCCTTGCCTCCATTAAAAAATTGAACATTTATACTCATGCTCATCAAGCCAATTTTACAAAAATAGCAAATGAGAAATATTCCTGGCCTGAAAACCAGAATCGATTGCAATTGCTGAAATCAATCTTTTGTATTTAGACACTGATTTCCACCTGTCCTTTATTTGTTTCTTTAGAATATGGAGTTGGTAAACTCGATACCCGGGATAAACTTAACTAATTCCTTGAAATATGGAAAGTTGATTTTTTGCCTCCTTTGAATGCTTAGTTGCCAAAAACCTGCCACTCGTATTCAATTATGAAGCTGCTCGCTGAGAATACTGCCTGAATACCTGAAGAAGTTGATCTGTCACACAATACTCTGCCACTTCAAAACTCAATCCCTTTAAAATTAGAAGCTTGTTATCTAGATGCCCTGCCTTTTGAAGTTAGCTCTTCATTCTAATTATGGCGTAGAATGTGTATACAACATTAACAGCTCTTATCCTCTTTACATAAAGACCCAAATTATTGTTGTAGAACTGAGTAACAAAATTTCATCCCACGAACTACAAGGTTACAAACAATTCAAGACTATTACTTTCAAAATCTTGAAGCAGAGTTTCTATGGCTGGTTGATTATTCATTTCAAAGATAACAATTCAAGTGCCCTTTAATTTAACAGAGTCATCATTCTTTTACTGTAGGTTCCTGAAAAACAACCTTGAAGGGTTCAACCACACTACGTACTTGACATTTAGTCTCTGTAATTTTAAATACCCCATCAATTCTTAATTCTATTTCACTCAGTCCAACAATTAACTCATTGTCTACTTCAACTTTGTTCAAAACTAGATATTCTTCGACTGAAGGCACCATGCTCTCTCAACGCAAGTTTCAATGAACCAATATAACTCCTCATCAATGCCAGTTTGATACTTGACATTGAAATAAGAAGAATTAGCTTGAGATTACTTTTGACACTTGGACGTTGGTTCAACTTTCTCATTCTTTAGCGTCTTTCCTTTGGATATATCATTGATTCTACATTTTTTCCCTTGTAGCTGAAATGAAATTCTTTGAAGTCACTTAACAGCTGCAACCAATGTAGAACAAGCATGTGTAAAAGTACCGACAAGAGATCCAAGTTGCAGTTTCTCACTTGTACCAAATGCCAACATATACTCAATGTTAGATAAAGCATTAATCAGTTGGACACGAACTGCTGCAGGTATTTTGATAAAAAATAAACAATGGAATTTCTCTTATAACATTAACAAGAGCCAACCCCTTGCTAGTCCTCATTTTCGATATATAACGATAAGTATTTGCAAATGATTCATTTAGCAACCAGAATGATATCTGTTCAATATCCTTGGACATGGGTAGACAACTTCTTCGGTTACATGAAGAGAAGCCATCTATGTAGAGTAGATGACTAGAATGCTCATAATCTTGGAACAAATGCTAATAGGCATTATGGTAGCGAGAACTGAAGTTCATCTTTACATATGAACTGTTGAAAACCAGAATTTCATGGGATAAATTCTTGTGAATGTTAGGATTATTAATCCTCCCTTGTCCAAATTTGGTCATATGTCTAAATCGGGAGTCATGTCTAAATCGGGAGTCCATCCAGTCTATTTATAGTCATTAGCACCATTGGTTAAACTTGACCTAATTGGGGCACATGTTTCAGTTACCAAAGCGTGGGGAACACTAATTGAGGCTCACTGCCACTTATTGCACTTGATTGCATAAGTTTAGGAGTCTCCTAGATCAATCCATACAATTTAGGAAGCAACTGGGAGTGCCGAAACCAACCAAGGTCAGTTCACTTCAGTTAATGACTAATCAAGCCAAGTTAGGAGTCAGTTACATTCAGTTCTAGCCCTCTACCTTTCAGTTAGCGCTAGGTTTAATTGATTGCACA
This sequence comes from Pseudotsuga menziesii, assembly GCA_001517045.1. NCBI lineage: Eukaryota > Viridiplantae > Streptophyta > Pinopsida > Pinales > Pinaceae > Pseudotsuga > Pseudotsuga menziesii. The sequence goes on from LPNX010400869.1 coordinate 436,025, forward strand.
CATGTGGGGCGCTTTTCTCACCTACCACAGTCAGTTAACCATTAGTCAACACTAAATGTAACACTTGGTTGTGTTTTAAAGCTCCTATGAACTCCGGTTATGATTTAGACAAGGACAGTTAACTACTGGGTCCTCCGATAGTGATTTATACAAGTCTTGGTTACCTACAGTCAAGTAGAGGCTAATCAATTCGAACTTCCTCATGTGGATTCGAATTGCTTGTGGCTATTAAAGCCATTTTACATTATTGTAATTATCATCTGGATTACTTTTTTTTATTAATGAAAGCATTCACAGCTGCAAGCCTTTTGCACTGTTTCATTCTTCAATGGCTGAGTAAATTGTGAGATCTTCTTTGTGAGTTGTGTGTTTGTCTACAGATCTATATGTTCAAATTTAACATGGTATCAGAGCCTCGACGGACAAGGCACTTCTCCTCCTCGGATCTCCTACTGGATCATTTTTTTTGTTTTGCAGGTACAACTTCGAATGGATTCATCAGTTCCTCTTCTCACCCTGTCCTCAAACTATTCAGAATGGAAGAAGGAGATGATTTCATCTCTGATGAGAAAAGGTCTCTGTCGGGTGTCTATTGGACTTGATAGAGAGTATTTTAGTGAGATTGACTGGCTGAATACAAGTGATGGAGCTTTTGGAACAATAGCAATGGGTCTTTCTCGTAGCTTGCTCTACCTCATTAGATCTATTGAAAATCCAAGGGAATATATTGAAGACCCAAAGGAACTCTGGACAAGATTGGACAGAACCTTTGGAGTGATTGATGAGGATCATAATAGAATTTTGGAGAGAATATCCAGCACCATAAGCAC